>VNJM01000825.1:0-89749 GCA_008042475.1 Drosophila kanapiae
AAAACGTGCTAATCGCGCGCAACACCTTACTGCTGGACCGGAATGGGGCGGGCATCTACCCACCTGGTTCTCTACCAGCGACAAGGTCCATCGCGGATTAAACACCTGAACAACCTGCCATTTTCGGTAGGCAGGCATATGGGATAGAAAGACAGATGAGCGAAATCGCTGATAAGGTTAAGAAAATTGTGGTCGAGCATCTCGGCGTCGAGGAAAGCAAGGTCACGCCGGAAGCGTCGTTCATCGACGATCTGGGAGCAGACAGCCTTGATACCGTTGAACTCGTGATGGCTTTTGAAGAAGCTTTCAACGTTGAGATTCCGGAAGACGCTGCTGAAAAGATCGCCACTGTCAAAGACGCGATTGACTACATCGAAAAGCAGAAAGCGGCCTGATCAGGCCTTTTTGCCAAGCAATATAAGGTCCCTCTTTCCGTGAGGGACCAAACAGATTCAAGCGGGGAGCGGGCTGGTTTGTTGCAGTCGGCCGGAGCAAATTCGGGCCGGAGACGCGTTGTCGTCACCGGTATGGGCATGGTGGGGCCGCTTGGCCTCGGTGTCGAAAACGTATGGTCACGTCTGATTGCAGGCGAAAGCGGGATTGGCAGGATCACGCATTTTGACCCTAGCGATCTTCCTGCACAGGTAGCAGGTCAGGTTCCGGAAGGACCGGCCGCCGAAGGGAGGCTCACGCTTTCTGAATGGATACCTGTCAAAGATCAGCGCAAGATGGACCGCTTCATTCACATGGGGCTGGTTGCTGCTACGGAAGCTGTGGAAGATTCCGGATGGAAACCACAGACTGAAGAAGAGAAATGCGCCACCGGCGTCATGATCGGATCGGGAATCGGTGGTCTTCAGACCATTTATGATGCCTCGATCACGGTGCATGAAGGCCGCGCCAAACGCCTTTCACCCTTCTTTATCCCGTCTGCCCTGATCAATCTGGTATCTGGGCATGTGTCCATCAAATACGGATTTCAGGGGCCCAACCACTCTGTGGTGACAGCCTGTGCAACCGGTGTGCATGCCATTGGGGATGCAGCCCGTATCATCATGTTTGGCGATGCCGATGTGATGGTTGCAGGGGGAGCGGAAGCAACTGTCTGCCCACTTGGCATTGCTGGTTTCTGTTCAGCCAGAGCCCTCTCTACCGGCTTTAATGAAACACCGGGCAAAGCCTCCCGCCCTTGGGACAAAGACCGTGATGGCTTTGTTATGGGGGAAGGGGCTGGTGTTGTGGTGCTTGAGGAATACGAGCACGCAAAAGCCCGTGGTGCCAAGATTTATGCCGAAATTGTCGGTTATGGCATGTCTGGAGATGCGTATCACATTACCGCTCCGGCTGAAGGCCATTACGGAGCCTACCGCGCGATGCGTTCTGCACTGAAAAGTGCTGGCGTTACCCCTGCGGATATTGGCTATGTAAATGCCCATGGTACGTCCACAATGGCGGATGACCTTGAACTGGAAGCCGTTGAACGCCTGTTCGGCGATGATGCGCGCAAACTGGCCATGTCTTCCACCAAATCCGCCACAGGGCATCTGCTCGGTGCGGCAGGCGCTGTGGAAGCCATGTTCTGTATGCTTGCGATCCGGGATAATGTGGTTCCTCCTACATTGAACCTAGATAACCCGTCCCGCGAAAGTGTGATTGATCGCGTGGCGCATACAGCGCAGCAACGTCCGGTTAATATCGCTCTTTCAAACAGCTTTGGCTTTGGCGGTACTAACGCCAGTCTGGTTGTACGCGGCGTCTGAGTTCGCTCTATTATTTCTTCGCAAGAAGGAATAATAAGACGCCATGCGTAAACTTTTCTTTCTCCTGTTTCTTTTGCTTCTTGTTGGAGTAGGAGGAACAGGCATGAAAGCGTGGCAGGATTACCACGGGTCTGGCCAGCTTGCTCACGATACCGATGTGGTTGTCCCACACGGCGACTATCAGAGCACCATTCATACTCTTCAGCATGCAGGCGTCCTTAAACAGGGATGGTGGACAGAACGCGTGGCCCGAAGCGCGATCTTTCTCACCAGACACGAGGGGCAACTCCATGCTGCCGAGCTGCACTTCCCTGCGTTTACATCAATGAAGCAGGCACTCTGGATTTTACGTCATAGCAAGCCCGTTCTGCATAAACTGACCATCCCAGAAGGCTTGACTGCCCTTCAAATTCAAACGCTGGTTCAAGCAGCTCCTTTTCTGATCGGAGAAGCACCTCTGCCGCAGGAAGGGAGTGTCCTGCCAGAAACGTACAGTTATCTTCGCAACAGTTCCCGTAGCGCAATTATAGACCGTGCGCGCGTTGCCATGACATCTGTTGTTTCAAAACTATGGACTGATCGGCAGAAGATTGGAGAGATTACAACCCAGCAGGCTTTTATCACGCTGGCATCTCTTGTCGAGANTGGAGAGATTACAACCCAGCAGGCTTTTATCACGCTGGCATCTCTTGTCGAGAAAGAAACAGCGATCCCGTCTGAGCGCCCGTTGGTTGCAAGAGTCTTTATCAATCGCCTTGAAAACGGCATGAAATTACAAACAGATCCTACTGTGATTTATGCCCTTACCAATGGCAATCCGCCATTGGGACGGCCTCTGACCCACACGGATCTGCAAACGCCCAGCCCCTATAATACGTATACCATTATGGGCCTTCCGCCGGGCCCCATCTGTTCCCCCGGACTTTCATCCTTGCAGGCCGTTGCTCATCCAGCCACAGGCGACATGCTCTATTTCGTCGCGAATGGGGTAGGGGGGCATAATTTTGCGACAACCCTTGCCGAACATAATAAGAACGTATCCCTCTTTCGGCAGAAAAAAGAACAGTCAAATGCAGGGGTTCAACCTTAAAAGAGGGTTGGCCGCCTCTTAAAGAAATGGCTGACTGCTTTCGACGACGAAACGCGCAAGAAAATCCTCATGCAAACAGTCGCGAAAAAAGGGAATAAAGCATCCTAAGATGCCAAACAAACCAAGCTAAAATGAATGCAAAGGGGAAAGGAAGCCTTTGTATTCAAAGAAAAAAGGGCTGCTAGGCTCGGATTAAATGAGCTGTTTTTATATTTACTCAACTTGAAAAATACGAAGAAACGAAACCTGTGCCGTTCCGTTTCTTCCAACCATCCCGTTACAAGCCCATCAGGCTTCTCATTTTCCCGCCTTAAGTGGAGCAAGCGATTCATGCTGCACGGAGGCTGCACCTGAAGTCGCACCGCCCTGGTAGTTGGGCACCGTATCAACCTCATTTGTAGGTTGAAAAGCGGAAGTAGCTTGCGTTGTTTTGCCATTGGAGGAGGTCAGCGTGGCAGAAGACAACTTGCCATACCGGGTCAAAACACTGCGGAGTGGGTCTGCGCCAGAATTATTGACGCGCATGGAAACCACAATATCCTCCGGCCCGACACTTTGACCGTAATATTTACGGTTGGCATCACTATTGACCGTCAATTTAGTGCCTCCCAGTGCTGCCCCAGCAAACAACCCCTGTGATTTCTGCGCCACCAGAATGTCGGTGTTCCTGGCTCCAGCATTTCCACGCTCCACGTTACTGCTCAGAGTTGCGAACGAAACACCCGCATTCGCACCAAACTGAAACTGACTATCCAGCAGAGCCTGCAACCCACGATCCGTCATAACAAAGAACATGGCCTGAGAATTCTGCACCCCTAACTGAAGCCCGAAAGAGGCGGTGCTAAGCGTATAAAACGCAGGGTCAGACCATGAGCCACGCGCATCCCTTGCCAAAAGAAGGCAGCCTCCTCCGGCACCACCAAAGGCTATGGACATCCGGAAAATGGACGGACACACCATAACCGCACGCGCTTTAGCCAAATTGACCGCTACGGCGCTTTGGCCTGTAGCACCCACAAAAATATCCTGAACTGTGAGAGCAGCCTTATCCACCAATGTCTGAACTGTTTCAGCTGCGCGAGCCTGGACTGGCACACTGGTAAGAGCAATCATGCCCCCCAGAGCCAGAGAGAAAGACGTAAAACGATAAACGGACTGCATACGGGTGGTCTCCATTATGGGCCGCAACCATGGGTCATAACAAAAGCAGGATTTTATGGCGGCAGAATGGCCTGAAAAATGAACGTTCTCTCTGGGCTTTCACTCAAGTGGGATAGATACTGCTTTTGAAAGAACGTCTGCAATATGAGGATTGGCGGCAAGAATGGTTGCTGGCCCCGTCAAACCTCCATCCCGCAGGAAGGGAGAAACATAGGCTCCTGCCTCCGCCAGCAAGGGGAGGGCAGCAGCCACATCCCACAGGTTGATGACAATTTCGATATAGCCATCCAGCCGCCCGCAGGCCACATCCGCCAAGGCCAGCGCGCCTGAACCACCCGAGCGGGGCATTGCGCCCAGATCCATAATGGCGTCAATCTTTTCCATGAAAACGGGTTTAGGAACACGGTTACTCCAGCCCATTTCAATCATGGCACTTGCGGGGTCAGCAACCGGAGAGGCCTGTATCCGTTTGCCGTTCAGAAAAGCGCCGTGGCCGCGCAGAGCCGTATAGACTTCTCCCAACGCGGGCGCTTCAATAACCCCTGCCACAGGTTCATCGCCGTCCAGAAGCCCCAAAGACACACACCACCGGCTTCTGCCCCGTGCATAATTAGAGGTTCCATCAATCGGGTCTACCACCCAACGCAACTGGCCTGCGCGCGCTACACCGCCTTCTTCTCCCTGAAAACCATCATCCGGAAAAAGTGCCTTCATACGTTCGGCAATAAATGTTTCTACTGCGCCGTCTGTCTCTGTCAGCCAATCCTGGGCGGCTTTCTGCTTTCCGGCCGGGCCACCCGGTGGCGGACGCATGGACATGGCAAGGCAAGCCGCATCATGCACCACAGCCCTTGCAGCTTCCAGACGACAGGCAATAGCCGGATCGGGTGAGGACATAGAACACAACTCCCAAAAAGCAGACATATGGGCTGCACCATAACGTCAAGTCTCTTGCGAAGCGACATCTGTGCGTACAAAAGCAGGATCGCTCTACAAACAAGCCCTTAACTTACGGCGAGGAGGCTGGATTTTGCCCTTTATGAGAACAGACCAGTGGCAGACAGGCATTATCCGCGCCCCCATGGCGACCATTCTTAGGGCGGAAACGCTTGAAGGGTTTACTCCTCAGTGGATTGGAAACGATCACGGCATGCGTTTTCTGGCGGACCCATTTGGCGTCTGGCACGAACACAATCTATACATTTTTGCTGAAGCTTACGATTACCGGACAAAATGCGGCAAAATCGATATGCTTCAATATGACTCCTCTCTTCAGTTTGTACGGCGTGCCCGCGTGCTGTCGGAACCGTGGCATCTTTCCTATCCCGTCGTCTTCCATCATGAAGGGTCATTCTGGATGCTACCGGAAGCGCATCGGTCCGGCCACCTGACCCTCTATCGCGCCTCCACTTTCCCTGACGTATGGGAAAAAAATAATCAGTTCACGTTTCCTGTCGCAGCCATTGATGCATCGCCCATATTCTTTAAAGGGCTTTGGTGGATGTTCTTCAGCCCTCCGGGAACGGGGCGTGAAAAAAAATCCATGCTGTGCGCAGCTTTTGCAGACCGCCTAACCGGCCCATGGCACTTGCACCCGGCCAACCCTATCCGTGAAAATCTGTCCAGCGGCCGCCCTGGAGGAACGCCCATCGTGGACGGCAACGACCTCATTCTTCCGACCCAGGATTGTACACAAACCTATGGGGGGGGCATCTCTCTTGTTCGTCTTTCAGGCTTAAGCCCCACACATTGTACAACGTCGGTCATTCACACGCTTGCGGCCCCCAAGGCCTTTCAGCCTTGGACGGACGGCCTGCATACACTTTCGGCTGCTGGAAACGTCACGCTGATTGATGCAAAACGCATCAGTCATTCACCGGCCCGTCATGCTTATGATGTGAAACGGTGGCTCCAGAAAACGTTCGTGCCGAGATAAGCCACGAAAATCCGCCCGGCGATCAGACGCATTACGTGCATAAAACACGCCCACAAAGCAGCATGTTTAGAGATAGAGAGCTTTAGGCCAACGCCTGTGGAGCCAGAGCCAGCTTTCCGGCTTGCGTCTGATCCAGCTTTCCAGCCGATCATTCACCATTTGAACAAGAGCTTCCAAATCCTGCTGCTTGTCCCCCGTGTCAGGCAATGTCATAGGCGGTTCCACAATAATTCGGAGACGCGCTGGCCCCAGCCGTTCCACGTAACCTGGGATCACTGCACACCGATACCGCAGCGCCATAGCCGCCAACGCGGGGGCGGTCATGGCGGGCTGGCCAAAAAAACGCGCCTCAACGCCATCATTCATTTTCTGGTCAACCAACATACCCAGACGGCCACCTTTGGCGACATACATCAAAGCCTCCCGCGCACCCCGCGCACCTTTGGCGAAAAGAGGCATGGGGGTAGGGGCCATAGCCGTATCACGCAGGCGGCGTATCATGCTGTCAATCAAGGGATTACCTGCGGCCCTATAAAAAGAGGCAAACGGGGTACCATGCCGCGCCACGCCCGGCGGCAACATTTCCCAATTTCCGATATGCCCTGAAACAAACAGAACAGAACCGCCCTTGCGTGCCTGCTCGTGTAGATAGTCCGCCCCCTGAACCTCATACCCCGGTCCATAAGATGTGTTTTCCTGCAAACGAGAAAGGTGAGGAAGTTCCCCCACGGTACGCCCCAAATTCTCCCATACACCACGGACAATCCGCTTGCGTTGAGAACGGTTCAATTCCGGCATGGCAAGCTGTAGATTGCGATCTGCAACTTTGGAAACAGGAAGAAGCGGGCCGATAAAGCGGCTTACACGTCCAGCAAAGTTGGACGCTTTGACGGGGCCCATTTTCAGAAACGCCGCCAGCAAACCGTGCGCAAATGCCGCTTCAATGCGCATGAGCGCAGTTATCTCCCCCTTGCTCATCTCAGTGTTCCGCAAGGAAGGAGTCGATCGAGAAGACTTTCTGGTGCCGTCTCATCCGCCCATGTCAATCCAACCCCCACAGTCTGGACATGTGGGCGGAAAGAAGAAGGAAGACGTACAAAATCCTTGGGGGTTGTGACCAATTGCGCACCGTCTTGTTTGGCAAGCGTTAGAAGACGCTCAATATCCTGCGCCTTATAGAAATAATGATCAGGAAAAGCGATGACCCGCCTCATAAACACACCAGCCTCCTTCAACCCCTCAAAAAATTTGGAGGGGCGCCCCAAGCCCGCAAAAGCAAGGCATGGCTTTTCCTTGAGGGCAGCAATACCGGCCAAATCTGGCTGGAGAAAAGCGTGGAGAACAGTACAGCCCGCAGGAAGGATTGGGGCATACTTGGCCAGAAAGCCCGTTTTGTCGGGGCCAATCAGCAGAACGGCTGAGGCGCGGCCCAATGCGTCCTGAGTTCGTTCGCGGAGCGGACCTGCCGGAAGCACACGTCCATTGCCCACTCCGACAACACCATCAACACTCAGCAGAGAGATGTCTTTGTGCAACCCGGGGTTTTGAAACCCGTCATCCATGAGTAAACACTGCGCTCCGGCACTGATTGCCGCGCGGGCTGAGGCAACACGATCACCCCCGATCCACGTTGGACATCGGGCTGCAAGAAGCAATGCTTCATCTCCCACATCGCGAGCTGTGTGAACGGCTGGCTCTACTCGTGTTGTTGCCTTAATCTTCCCCCCATATCCCCGAATCAACACATGCACGCTGATCTGCCGGTTCTGCAATCTCTGCGCCATATCCAGCACCACTGTCGTCTTGCCTGTGCCGCCCGTTGTCATATTCCCACAGCACAAAACCGGGATAGGAGCTTTCCAACCGGGCTGTTTCTGCCGAATCTCTGCATAAGCAGAAACCACTCCTGCTAGAGGGGAGAGGAGGAGAGGTAACCATTTTGCATCAGGGTCCTGCCAGAAGCGCGGCGGATGAATCATGATTTCAGCAGATCCAGAACACGAGTAGTCAAACGGTCAATCAGATCTCCATTCACAGCAGAGACCCGCTCCTGGCTTAATGTCGCTTTGCGCGCGCGCAGTTCCGGGTCGCTAACCATTTGTCGTACCCATGCGGCAAAATCAGTCGCCGTCTCCACTACTGTCACGCTTTCTCCAAGACTACGAAATGCCTCTATAAAATTATGAACCAACGGCCCTGTAGCCAGCGCGCAGTCCAGACGTGCTGGCTCAAGCGGATTATGCCCACCACCGCCTTTTACGTCAGGCAAGCTATTGCCAATAAAAACCATGGGTGCGAGACGATAAAAAAGCCCCAACTCCCCCAATGTATCGCACACCCAAACTGAATCCGTCTTTTCCGGTAATTGGCCCAAAGAACGACGAGGCGCACCAGAAAACAGGGAACTGACGATCGCGCCCCGTTCGGGGTGCCTCGGCACGACAAGCGTCAGAAGATCAGGAACGTCATTCCGTAACTGTTCCAGAGCTTTACGGATGTCCTCCTCTTCCCCTTCATGGGTGGAAGCCGCCAAAAACAAAGGGCGCTTCCCGATATATGTCTGAAGTTTTTGCAATGCGTCTTCCTGCACAGGAAGAGCGTGCGCCACCGTTTTCAGGTCCCCACAAGCGAGCAGATTACGGGCCCCCAGCGCCTCGAAATGGCGGGCATCCTCCGACGAACGCGGCGCAATCCACGCAAAACGATCCAACATACGGCGAGCAATACGCGGTGCGTTACACCATTTTTTGAAAGATACGGGTGACATCCGGCCATTGACCAAGGCAACGGGAAGATTACGCTCGTGACACAACCCGATCAGATTGGGCCACAACTCGCTTTCCGTGAAAATGGCAGCCTGTGGCCGCCAGTGACTTAAAAAGCGTTTCCCCCAACGCGGTACATCCAGAGGAACAAACTGATGAACAATCCGGGCTTCCTGTACTGTTCTCTGGGCGACCATACGGGCGGCAGTAACTGTACCCGTTGTCATCAATGCCGTCACTCGTGCATTCTGCCGGAGACAATTTTCAACGAGTGGCAGAATAGAAACAACTTCTCCCACACTCGCCGCGTGAAACCAGATCACTGCACCTAAGGGACGAGGCTGAGAAGCAAACCCCATTTTTTCCCGTACGCGAGAAGCTATCTCCTTGCCGCGTGTCTGCCGCCATCTCAAGAAAAACGGTAATGCAGGAGCGGCAACAGTTGCCGCCGTAGCCCACAGACGCGATGGCATGAGATCAAGAGGTTGAGGGCGAAATTCTTCCGTAGGTAAATCTGCTATCCTAGCCTTACTGGGCATGGCTGCTTCGGCTTGTCCCATCGCATCCGTAATGGCGGCTGATAACAACTGGCCAGCCTCCGCAGCGCTTCGTCCATCCGCATGCAGATGAAAAAGCGGAGCGCCACACACAAAACGACCTTTCCCAAATGGCACGGGAACAATCATTCTATCCCAAGATTTTAAACGAAAGCCGGAGCACGTTGCCCCTACAGGCACGATAGGCATTTTTACCATGGCAGCAAGGGCTGCGGCTCCTTGTTGCGCCTGCCGTCGTGGCCCGCGCGGACCATCAGGCGTAATGGCGACAATACCCCCATGCCGCAATCTTGCCCGCATACGCCGTATGGCTGCGGCACCGCCCTTATTCTTGCCTCGCGTATCCGAAGAGCCCGCAATGGACCAGATGCGCCATGGTGCCACAATATCGGCAATCAACCGACCATCCCGATTACGGCTTATCAGCACATGTAACCGTAATGTCGGGTTTTGAGGCTCTGCCCACCACCATAATGCAGGCGTCAAGGGCAGTGCTTCATGCCAGAACGCCACAATGGCCGTATGCCCATCCTGCGCTGTCAGCAGTTTACGGGCTGCGGGATCCACGGTGAACGTCCAGCGCATGGTACGCAGGGTCAGCCCCAGATAGCCTCTGACAGAGGAAATCAGAACCTTGCGCAAAAGAGAACCGGAGGAAAGACGAAACGGCCTCACGCCAACCGGCCTCCGGCGCTAAAGCAGCTTTCTCCTGAAAGCAAATCCTTCTGGCTGTTCGTTCAGCACAGAAGGTTGATACGCCACACTAAAAGTCTCATGCGCTTTTTGCCAGACAGCAGCATCCACGCCTTCCGGCACAACCACGCTATTGACCCCACAACGCAGCAGAAATTCATACTGATCGGGCAGAATATGCCCACCTGCACGAAGTTCCCCTTCAAAGTGCAGATGCTCACGCAAAGCTCTTGCCTGCGTGAAAGGCCGGCCATCCCGAAAAATGGGGAAAGTAACCTGTATGCTGCTCAGACGGGGCAGGACGCTGCGCAGTTCTTCCACCGAATCTCCGGCATTCAACACGACACCAAGACGGCCATCGTTGTTGCGACCCAACCCTTCAGACAACCGGGCCAGCGGCACCAGCACATCACCTGAAGGCAGAGCCTCGCCTTCAATGGCAACCTGCCAGTTATCTTCTTTAATCTGGCCGTTCTCAAGCAGGGGCATACGCGGCGTCCTTGAATGGTGCTGTGCCTAAACGGCGGCACGTGTCGATAAACTGCTCACCCGCCGTCCTTCTCGCAAGATACGTATCAATAATCCGGGCGATTGCATCAACTGTTTCATCTTCGGACATTGCTGCCCCGATAATCTGACCGATGGATACCGTATCCTGATCCGCAGCACCACCCAGAGTGATCTGAAACGCTTCCTCTCCTCGTTTATCTACCCCGAGAATACCGATATGCCCTGCGTGATGATGCCCGCAGGCATTGATGCAGCCAGAAATATTCAACCGCAGAGGACCAATTTCCCGCTGCAATTCAGGGCTTGCAAAACGCTCACTCAACTTCTGCGCAATGGGAATGGACCGGGCGTTGGCCAGCGCACAGTAATCCAACCCAGGGCAGGCAACGATGTCAGAAATAAACCCGACATTGGCGGTGCCCAACCCATTCTGATCAAGCGTCTGCCACAAGGCATAGAGCTTGTCCTGCCTGACATGCCCCAAAACAACGTTCTGCAAATGCGTGATGCGCAATTCACCAAAACTGAGTTGATCGGCCAGATCCGCCAGAAGATTCATCTGCGCGGATGTGACATCCCCAGGTATTCCTCCCGCTGGCTTGCAGGAAATTGTTACCGAGACATAGCCCGGCTGCTTGTGAGCATGTGTATTGGTACGCACCCAGAAATCAAACGCCCGATCAGCCTTGCGCTGCTGAATCAGTTTTTCTGCGGCTTGACCCGCGGGATCAAAATCAGGAACTCCAAAACGCGCCTGAATAGCGGCTACAATCTTTTCATCCAGCTTGTAACGTGCCCGGTCCATCGCCACAAATTCGGCATTCACACGGTTGCGGAATTCCTGCACGCCCAAGGCCTGAACCAGAATTTTGATCCGTGCCTTATAGATATTATCCCGGCGGCCAAATTCATTATAAACCCGCAGAATAGCTTCCAGATAAGCGATCAGGTCTTCTTCTGGCAGATCATCACGTAATTTTACGCCAACGATAGGCGTGCGACCTAGTCCGCCACCGACATACACTTCGAATACTGCTCGGCCATTTTCATCCTTACGGGCCATCAGCCCGATATCATGAAAGCGCGCCGCTACACGATCCTGTGGGCTACCGGAAATCGCGATTTTGAATTTACGCGGCAGAAATGTGAATTCCGGATGCAACGTGGACCACTGCCGCAAAATTTCCGCATGGATACGAGGGTCAAGCACCTCATCCGCCGCGGCACCAGCAAACTGGTCGGCGGTCACGTTCCGGATACAGTTGCCACTTGTCTGAAGGGCATGCATATCCGCATCTGCCAGAAGCGCAAGAATATCGGGCGTGTCTTCCAGCTTGATCCAGTTGAACTGAATATTCTGCCGCGTGGTGAAATGCCCGTAATCACGGTCATACCGCTGAGCAATCTGCGCAAGAGTGCGCATCTGTCCGGAATTAAGCACGCCATACGGAATAGCCACACGCAGCATATAAGCGTGCAACTGAAGATACAGGCCGTTCATGAGGCGGAGCGGCTTGAATTCTTCCTCTGTCAACGCACCGGAAATGCGCCGTTCCACCTGATCCCGAAACTGAGCCACACGCTGTTTGAGAAACGTGCGGTCAACCTCATCGTAAGCATAATGCCCAACAGGCAGGGAAGAATGAGGGGCGTGAGACATGATAAAAAGAGACCTTGGTTAACGTCGCGAATCAGGCGGGAGAAACGGCAGGTCGTTCCTGCCATTCGGGCGTAAAGTCTGGATGCACGCTAGGTCCACCAGCCCGGATACACTCACGGCTGGTCACAGGCACCGGACCAGTGGGGGACAGGGAGACCTGCACGCCATAAACGCCAACCAGTTCATTATCCTGTGCACTCGCCGTCTGCTTCTTGAGAGCATCCTCGATTTCCACATTCGAATAGACGTGGGCGTTCCGTATATGAGGCGACCACTGACCATCCGCTGCCAGCCAGACAATACGCCCATCCAGCAAACGATTGGCGGTAATCACGCTGGAACCTTCTGCATCCCGGCGGTTATTTCTGCGGTCCATAAAAGGCCCCTTTCTGGAACGACCCAAGAGGATAAATTTTACACAGAGCAACTGAGTTTATCAAGATAACACGCTTGAAAACGATGGTTATTGCGTAGCACCGTCACCTGCATGTCCTTACCGGATAATCCCCATATCCTTGAGACTAAACATATCGCTTTCCATTCCTGAACAGACGGGATCTGCTGATATCTAGAACGCCATCTCCGCGTGGAAACGCATTTTCTTCAGCATAATCAGGGATATGCACGGCAATGGTCCGATCCTTCAAACGCGCCAGATAATGCCTATAGCCATTCCGTACACCTTGAGAAGAGATGGGGATGACCTGACCCTGCGCAAGATCTGGAGATGCAACTGCAATTTCAAACGGGCGGATCATGGCATCAGCCGGGCCGGATGAAATCTCACCCGTCACGGCAAAAGGCAAAACACCCTCTTCATCCGGAGTAAACCAACCCTCCTGCACCACGCCCCGAAATATGGCTGCTTCCCCCAGAAACTCCATTACAAAAGCCGTAGCAGGCTCGCGATCCAACACTTCAGGCGTTGCGTCCTGCACGATGGAGCCCTGTTGCATCACCACAATACGGTCAGCAACCTCCAGAGCTTCTTCCTGATCATGCGTCACAAGAATAGTGGTTAATCCCAACCGATCATGCAGGGACCGCAGCCAGGAACGAATAGCCCGCCTTACAATAGGATCAAGCGCACCAAAAGGTTCGTCCAGCAGCAGTACGCCGGGGCCTGTCGCCAAAGCACGGGCAAGGGCAACACGCTGCCGCTGTCCGCCAGAAAGCCGGGCAGGGTAAGCCTTGCCCATATCAGGCAACTGCATCAACGCCAGCAGTTCCTGAACCCGTGCGGCGATATCATTTTTTGAAGGACGTATCGCCCGAGGCTGAACGTCCAACCCAAAACTGATGTTACGGGCAACAGTCATATGCGGGAAGAGCGCGTAGTTTTGAAAGACAAACCCGATCTTGCGGGCTCTGTCCTGCATATTCTCAACTTTCTGGCCATCCAGAAGCAAAGCGCCGCTCTCGCAGGTATCAAGGCCCGCAATGGCCCGTAACAAGGTAGTCTTGCCCGCACCTGATGGTCCCACCAATGCCACGAATGAGCCGGTTGGCACGTCCAAAGAGACATCATTCAGGAGGCGCTTCCGTGTGCCCGGGGCATTCCGCACCAGATTCTGGATTACAACGCTCATGCCTGTTTCTCCCGCCAACGGGTGATCCATTCGGGCACGGAACGCAGCAGAACCGCGCTCATAGCCATGACCGCCAAGAGCGTTGCCATGGTGAAAGCCGCAACAGTCTGGTACCCATTATAAAGACTTTCAATGTGCAAAGGCATGGTTTCGGTCAGCCCCGGAATATGCCCGGAAACCACAGAAACAGCGCCAAACTCCCCCATGGCACGCGCGGTTGTCAGCAAAACACCTGAAAACAGAGCCACTCGCGCGCCAGGTAATGTGACACGCCACAGAATTTGCCAGAACCCTGCACCTGCAAGCATTGCGGCCTCTTCCGCATCACGTCCCTGCTGCTCCATCAGCGGCACCAGAGTGCGCACCACATACGGCAGCGTTACAAACAACGTAGCCAGCATGATGCCAGGCACAGCAAACGCAACATGAATCCCTGCCTGCTCCAGAGCCTGCCCCCACCAGCCTTGAGCCCCGAACAGTAACAACCAGACCAAACCGGACACGACGGGTGAAATGCTGAGAGGAAGTTCTACTAACACAAGTAATACTGAACGCCCTGGAAAACGGTATTTCGTCAACAACCACGCCGCCAGAACCCCAAACAGCGTATTGAGAGCAACAGACACGACACTCACTTCTAGCGTCAGCCAGATCGCCGCAATGCCATCCGGATCTTTCAGCGTTTCGAGGGCAGGGCCAATCCCGTTTTTCAGGGCCTCGGTCACCACCACAGCAGGCGGCATGAGCAAAACAATGGCGATAACAGCCCACGAGACTACCCAGAGCAGGTAGGTTTTCATGCGGCATCTCCCCACGCCGAGAACTTCCGCCGCACCAGACCGACAAGAGCAAGAGCGGCCAGAGATGTCAGCAACAATACAAGGGCAATGGCAGTTGCGCCGGGATAGTCAAACTCCTGCAACCTTACCACTACCAGCAGGGGGGCTATTTCACTGCGAAAGGGCTGGTTTCCTGCAATAAAAATAACAGAACCGTATTCTCCCACTCCACGCGCAAACGCCAACCCAAACCCTGTAATCAAGGCGGGGACCAATGGTGCCAGCACCACCCTGACAACAACCTGCCAAGGTCTCGCACCCAACAGCACGGCGGCTTCTTCAAGATCACGAGGAAGGTTTTTCAGCACGGGCTCCACTGTACGGACGACAAAAGGAAGCCCAACAAACATGAGAGCCAGAACTATACCGGGGCGACTATACGCCACCACGATGCCCAACTTGGCCAAGGGAGCCCCCAACCAGCCTTGAGGCCCGTAAAGCGTAGCCAATGTTATGCCAGATACAGCGGTAGGGAGCGCTAAAGGCAGATCGATCAATGCATCCGCAAATCTGCGGCCCGGCAGCTCTCCTCGCACCAACGCCCAAGCCAGAATCAGCCCCAGCGGAATATTGAAGAGCGCCGCCATAGCTGCACAGGAAAAACTGGTCCAGAGAGCGGCAAACATGCGCGTATCATGCAGCGCGCCGACCACCGCCCCCATGCCATCCTGCCACGGCCTTATGGCAAGCGCACATAACGGCAGGATAATAAAAAAGCCGGTCCACACAAGCGTTGCCGCAAGTGACAGCCGGTAGCCGGGCAGAGCAGACTTACCGCCTCGCAGGAAGGTTAAAAACGTCTGCTTCATCACAGCATAGACATTTCAAGAAAGAGACTTTTGGTGATGCCAGCACCCTCACAATACCGCACATGACCTGCGCCAGACGGTAACGGCATGTGAGGCCAAACATCAGCCATGTCACTTTCCTCACTGCACGCCAAACCCGGTTTCTTAACAAATCAGAAACCGGGCCTTAAACGAACACTCTCTTACAAATCAGGAACGAACCCGCGTCACGCTAGATAATGTCGTGGCGTCTTTCACAAACGCAGCAAGCGTTTTGACAACACTTTCAGCTGTGCCCGATGACGTTTTCAGGTGAAGAGCAGGGGATTGAGGCGCTTCATACGGCGCATCAATCCCGGTGAACCCAGTGATCTTTCCAGACCGTGCGGCTGCATACAGCCCTTTGGGGTCCCGCTGTTCACAGGTGATCAGATCCGCATCCACAAAAATTTCCGCGAATCCGTCCCCAATAACCTGGCGCGCCAGAGCACGGTCAGACTGCAACGGAGAAATCAGGGCAACCAGCACAATCTCGCCAGCATCCCGCAGAATACGAGCCACTTCTGCCGCACGCCTTACATTTTCTGTCCGATCCGCTTCAGAGAAGCCAAGATCCTTGCACAAGCCTGAACGTAAAGTATCGCCGTCCAGCACAGTTACATCCAGGCCGGAAGCAAACAATGCAGCTTCTGCGCCACGAGCGAGAGTACTTTTTCCTGCACCAGAGAGCCCAGTCAGCCAGAACACGCCCCCACGATGCCCCTTGGCGCGCTCCCGATCCTGAAGGGTAACGGTGCTGGCGCTGGGGTGAATCACTTTTTCACCGGCAGCAATGGTTGCTGCCTCAATAAGTGGAGCACCACCAACAATACGCTGCTGACGGTCCACCAGCACGCCACGACCGTCCGCCGTCCCGGGCACAAACGGGTCAAACTGCACATTTTCTGCGGCCGAAAGAGTGATTTCAGCAAAACCTTCAGCGGGCACTTCTTCACCAGGCTGTTCGGTCAGGTCTTCCAGATTCAGGACAGAATCAATGGAGGTGACCGTTACTGCATGTTCTGCCGTAGCCAGACGGAGCTTGAAGCTTTCCCCAACCCGCAAGGGTTCCTGACGCAGCCAGAACAGACGTGTGCGAATACGGGAAGCCTCAACAGGAGGGGCTTCCGGCAAATGGAGAAGGTCTCCACGGTCAGGAATAACATCTGGCTCAAGTGTAACTGCAATAGATTGCCCGGCCACAGCAGAAACCTGTGGAGCCGTGTGCCAGCTTTCAATGGAGGCGATGCGAGCAGGGGTTTTCTGTGTGCCGATAATAACCGTGTCACCAACGCGGACACGCCCACGTTCGATACGCCCGGCCACGTACCGCTTATCATTAAAGCGGTAAACATCCTGCACAGGCAGGCGCAGAGGCAGGTTGGCGCGTGAAGCAGGTGAGGGCACCTGCGCCAGAGCTTCCGTCAGCGTCGGGCCTTTATACCACGGCATACGGTCGGAACGGGCGGCAATATTGTCTCCGTCACGGGCAGATGCCGGCACGAAGAGGGCTGCTTCAAGGTCGAGCTTGCCGAGAAGTTTAGAGACAGACTGTTCAACCGCTTCAATCTTCTTCTGGTCAAAATCAAGCAGATCCACCTTGTTCAGCAGCACGATGACATGCCGGATTCCAATAAGATGCAGCAACATGGCGTGGCGACGGGTTTGCTCACGCGCACCTTCAGCAGCATCGACCACCAGCACGGCAGCTTCAGCGTCCGCAGCGCCTGTAATCATATTGCGCAGAAACTGGCGATGTCCCGGCGCATCCACAATCACAAATTCCCGTCCGCCGAGCAGGAAAGGAATACGCGTGGAATCAACAGTTACACCCTGATCACGCTCAATCTGCAGAGAGTCGAGCAGGAAGCTCCACTCGATCTTCAGACCGCGCTTTTTGGATGACTCAATAATCTGGGCAACCTTACCTTCCTGAAGATTGTCCGTATCGTGAAGCAACCGCCCAATAAGGGTGGACTTTCCGTGGTCAACATGCCCCACAATAACGATAGGCGTTGCGGCGTCCTGAGACGAAATAAGACTTTGGCTCATGATGAAATTCCAGTCCGCACTAAAGATCAGAGATAACCGGCAACACGCAGCCGTTCAAACGCATCTTCGGACTCATGGTCCATGGCGCGGCCTGCGCGCTCAGATGTGCGGGTGGTTTCAAGCTCGGCAATCACTTCTGCAACCGTCGCCGCGTTACTCTCTACTGGGTTGGTGATGTCCTGATCACCCAGAGAACGATAACGCTTGCCGTCCTTGGCAAAATACAGGTCAACCAGCGGAATGCCTTCACGCTCAATATAACGCCAGATATCGATCTCACGCCATGAAAGCAGCGGATGCACACGGATATGCATCCCTTCTTCATGCGGTGTCGCATACTGGTCCCAGAACTCAGGAGGCTGGTTCCGGATATCCCATTTGTGGCTGGCACCACGTGGGCTGAACACACGTTCTTTGGCGCGCGTACCCTGTTCATCACGCCGAATACCAGCAATAACACCCTGCAGCTGATGCTTTTCAATCATGGCGGCAAGTCCAGCCGTTTTACGAGCGGCGGAACGCGCAGCAGGCGGAAGTGAAGGGTCCATTTCCTCTACGGGTGGGCATGTTCCAAGCAGCAGCTCCAGATCCCACTTCTTGGCGTATTCATCACGGAACGCATACATTTCCGGAAACTTTTTGCCCGTATCCACATGCATAACCGGAAACGGCACACGGCCAAGAAAGGCTTTTTTGGCAAGCCAGACCATAACATTGGAATCCTTGCCCAGCGACCACAACATGGCCAGAGGGCGAAGCTTGCGATAGGCTTCCCGAAGAATAAAGACGCTTTGCGCCTCAAGCTGATCAAGATGGTCCATGTTACGATCAAAACCCGTTTCTAGAAAAATAGATGTGAACCCGTAGAGGCCAGAAAATATCCATCACACAGCCGTATGGATACCACACTCTGTTTTGGAATGACCTGCCCAACGCCCGGCACGGGCATCTTCACCATCACCAACAGGGTGGGTACAGGGCCCACAACCAATGGAAAGATACCCTTCAGCCACCAGAGGATGTGGGGGCAGGCCTCGCCGCGCCATTTCCTCGGTAATGTCTTTGCCTGTCCATGCTGCCAGTGGATTGAGCCGAACCTGACCATCAGCTTTTTCTTCCACCACCGGGAGTGCCGCCCGGGTTGCTGCCTGACCACGCTTGCGGCCCGTCACCAAAACTGCAAAGGGCAGGGAGGCCGCATCAAGCGGCTCAACCTTACGCAATTGGCAGCACGCATCAGGATCAAACGCCCACAACTCTCCTGTAGGATCGCGTTCTTTGAGAGCCGCAGGCGAAGGCTTTACATCCTGCACATTAGTGAGCCCCAGGAAACGGGCCAGTTCTGCCCGATACGCCAATGTTTCTGGAAAATGTTTACCTGTTTCTAGAAACAACACCGGCATATCCGGAGCGGCTTCCGCCACAAACGCCAAAAGCAAGGCAGACTCAGCCCCAAAGGAAGAGAGAACCGCAATTCTATCTTTCAGAAGCAGAGACGCTAACCGCAAAAGTTTTACAGGATCATCTTCTTCTGCACGCAGAGCGGAGAGAACCTGTGGTTCAACAGACATAAAAGCACTTTCCAGAAAAAGCCAATGATTGCCGTGTTTGGCCTCAATTACACACGAAAACAGGCATCTTCAAGGACAATTCACCCCACTGGAACGCGAAATTTGCATTCAAGCTATTCACAACCCTCAAGGCATCTTTCGTCAAGCGCCATGAACCACGCTGAATTTCCGTGATACATACCGCATCCTTGGGATGTATCCCCCAATCACAACCAGCAATAATTTTGCGGCCTTGAGGCGGCTTATGTCCAGTTCTGACATCCCACTACACAACCCGTTCAGTCTGGCGTTGATGGAAGAGACATGGACAGCGCGCCAGACGGTTTCAAGCCACAAGAAGGATGTTAAGCTTACAGAAGGAAGAAACCTGCGCCACATCATTTAGTTGGCATAATATATCTTATGCGATTTTTATGCCGCCGCTATTATGGGCTTGGAACTGCAATATCGGATTGCTCAGGATGATTTCGACCGCACACTTTCTCTCACCATGTCAGTGTGCGGTCACCTCTGCTTTTCTAACGCGACAATCTGAAAAAATCTGACCCCGAGTTACTGTGCTGGTGGTTTAGGATTGTCACGACGGAACAAAGCCCACTCCTCCATTACTGTTCCGTCCGGCAGATGGCAAAAGTTCACTTGCCCTTTCTTGTCGTCATGCTGGGCAGTCAGAGTGCCGCCTTTCTTGGTACAATAGAGTGTTGCCGGGTTCGGCATCCGCAATGGACGCACCCGTTGCGTGGAGCGGTCCTCGTGATGTGTCTGACAACCAGCCAGAGCGCCCAGCGTGCATGCCATCAGAGTTACCCGAGCGGCGTGTTGAAAAATCTGCTTCATGACCTAATTATCCTGTCTAATTCTTGCAGAATGGCTCGGCCAAAAGCAGGTTTCTTCCCCCCGCTCCTATTCCGACCTGTATGGCTTGTTGTAGGCATAAGTTTCGGAAATTGTCATGCCTGTTCTCAACGCCATGCATAGACACCCTCCTTCACAACCCACACAGCAAAAACCTGAATGCAGCGGGAGAAATATTTGTGTGGGAACAAACCAAAGCGTTAGACTAAGTTCCCCCCAATAATCGGCTAAAACACCAATTAGATGTGCTCATTAGCGCTATATCTAAGCACCTGAAACGGGAACTTGGAGCCCCAACCATCAGCACAGAGACAGAGATAAAAACCTATCTTAAATCTGGCGCAAAAAATCCTCAGCTTACCGTGACTGATTTTTAGAGGCGCCGCCGCGCTCAACGGAAATACCTTTTACAGCCCTCATCTGCCGTGCTGGCATTCATGCTGCAAAGCAGATATGCTACGATCTCCAAATCATAAAAAAATCTGGTTTCTCACATGCCTGATGGTTCTTCCCCTGTTTCCCGTCCCTCCTCCGCCACGGCTGCGCCTGACGCAACCGGCGTTGATATCCGTCATGACTGGACGGTAGCTGACATTCAGGCCCTGCTAGATCTCCCTTTTCCGGAACTGATGTTTCGTGCTCAGACTATTCACCGCGCTTTTTTTGACCCAACCGATATCCAGATCTCTACTCTGCTTTCCATTAAAACAGGCGGTTGCCCTGAAGATTGCGCTTATTGTCCCCAAAGCGCCCGGCATGAAAAAAGTGTAAAAGCGGACCGTCTGATGGCCGTGGAAAATGTGCTGGTAGAAGCCCGCAAGGCACGGGATGCCGGAGCCAGCCGCTTTTGTATGGGGGCGGCCTGGCGTTCACCCAAGGAGCATGATCTGGAAACCGTGTGCGCCATGGTGGAAGGTGTAAAAGAACTTGGGTTGGAAACGTGCGTGACACTAGGCATGCTGGATTCTGGACAAGCCGGAAAACTCAAGGATGCCGGCCTCGATTACTATAACCATAACCTTGATACCTCACCGGAATTCTACGGGGAAATTATCAGCACCCGCACTTACCAAGACCGGCTGGACACGCTTTCCCATGTGCGCGATGCTGGCATCAATGTCTGTTGTGGCGGCATTGTTGGCATGGGTGAAAACGAAACAGACCGTGCTGGCCTGATTGCAGCCCTCGCTACTCTCCCCACGCACCCTGAAAGCGTACCCATCAATTTGCTGGTACGCGTAAAAGGTACACCCCTAGGGGAAGCTGAAGAAATTGATCCGCTGGATTTTGTGCGGATGATTGCTGCTGCGCGTATTAGCATGCCAAAAAGCAGGGTGCGCCTTGCCGCAGGTCGTGAAAATATGAGCGATGAAACCCAGACGTTGTGCTTTCTGGCCGGGGCGAATTCCATTTTTTATGGAGAACGCCTGCTGACCACTCCTAACCCCCAGGCGCAGCGTGACCGTCTTCTGCTTGATCGTCTGGGTATGCACACTACGGGTATTGGTCTGGACTCTGCTCAGGCCTGAGCAGAATCTGAAACCGGAAAATAATGACGTATTCTGTAAAGGAAATGTTCCTCACCCTGCAGGGTGAAGGAGGACAGGCTGGTCGCGCCGCCGTATTTTGTCGTTTTACTGGCTGCAATTTATGGACCGGACGAGAAGAAGACCGCTCCAAAGCAATATGCCAATTCTGTGACACAGACTTTATTGGCACAGATGGCGAAGGTGGCGGAAAGTTCGAGCATGCAGATGCATTAGCGGATGCCATTTCAAGCCTGTGGCCTGATAAGCCTGCCTCCGCTGCCATACCTGGGCTTGTTGTCTTTACAGGAGGAGAGCCCCTCCTCCAGCTTGATTCTGCTTTGATTAATGCCATGCATCAGCGAGGCTTTAACATTGCAGTCGAAAGCAACGGCACTGTGAAGGCGCCGGCAGGGATCGACTGGCTGTGCATCAGTCCGAAAGCTGGAGCCCTGCTTGAACAGAAGCGAGGAACAGAACTCAAGCTTGTTTTCCCGCAACCGGGCCTTGATCCAGCCCTGTTGGAAAGCCTTGATTTCAAATATTTCTGGCTACAACCCATGGACGGCCCTGACCAAAACGCCAATATACAGGCTGCCATCCGCTATTGTATGGCTCACCCCAAATGGGGCCTTTCTCTCCAGACACACAAATTGACCGGTATTCCCTGATCCATGCCCTTCCCTGCCAACGCTCAAAAAGAATCAGCACTCGTTCTGTTTTCTGGAGGACAGGATTCCGCCACCTGCCTGGCGTGGGCGCTCGCCCACTTTGGTCGCGTGGAAACCATGGGGTTCGATTATGGTCAGCGCCACGCGGTGGAACTGGACTGTCGGGAAGCCCTGCGTGAAGGAATGCGCCATCAAAACCCTCTCTGGGCGGAACGGCTGGGCATGGACCATACATTAGCTCTCGGTGCTCTTGGCGATATCTCGGAAACAGCCCTCACACGGGATGCTGAAATTGCCATGGCGGAAGGCGGCCTTCCCAACACGTTTGTGCCGGGGCGGAACATCATCTTTCTCACCTTTGCTGCTGCCCTCGCGGCGCGGCGCGGCATAAGGCATATTGTTACCGGTGTTTGTGAAACCGATTATTCCGGTTATCCAGACTGCCGTGATGACACCATAAAAGCCGTTCAGGTGGCCCTCAATCTGGGCATGGACGCGCGCTATGTGTTGCACACCCCACTGATGTGGATCAATAAAGCCGAAACATGGAATCTGGCAGAAGAACTGGGCGGCCATGATCTGGTGACACTGATCAACCGTGAAAGCCATACCTGTTATCTGGGTGAACGGACTGCTCTGCATTCATGGGGCCACGGTTGCGGAAAATGCCCCGCCTGCGAACTACGCCGGACAGGATGGGAAGAATATGAAGCGGAGAAGGCTCATGCCTGATCTGGTTTTTACCCGCCGCTTTTCCATGGGCCATCGGCTTATTCATGGTGCCAGCGAGTCCTGCGCCCTCCCCCACGGCCATAATGAATTTGTCACTGTAAAATTGTCTCCCACCCAGCAGGTCCGGCTGGATGGTAAAGGCAATATGCCCGTTTCATTCCAAAAAGCCAAAAGCACCTGGCACCGTTTTGTGGACGAAAAGCTGGATCATGCCCTGCAACTGGCGGAAGATGATCCTCTTCTGGCTTGGTTTCAGACCCATGAACCGGAACGCGCACGCCGGATTGTCGTCACCCCCGGCGACCCCACCACGGAACTGATGGTTTGCCTCATGATGGCAAAGATCTCGGCCTTCCTGCGTGCGGAGGGAGATATGCTGCGTTGCACCGAGCTTTCCTTGCAGGAAACCCCGACCAACACGGTTACCTTTAGCGGCAACCCGGATGAGCTCATTCCCACTGGGCGGCCTGTGGCTGAGTGTTGGTGGCACCGAGCTGATATGAGTATTTCGGACGTGTCCTGAAAGATGACTTCAATACTCTGCCATTGGTATCATTTGTACTGCGTGCTGACCGTGCCAGCGGAAAAACAGCGAAAATCACCAGCGCATGCACAAGCGTGAGCATGGTATTCAGCACCATGCTCCCATAGACTTCACGCTCAAGCTTTTCCCATTCCCCTAAACGCCAAAAATTGTCTGGGCCCCAAAAAGCAACCCAGACAATTTTGGCTTTTCTATTCCTTCAGTTTCAGAACGTCCGTCGTTTTGTCACGCAGTTGCGTGCAAAGTGCGGGATTATCGGCCAGTGTCTGCCCGAAAGAAGGAATGATCTCTTTGAGCTTGGAATCCCACTCAGGAAGCTTCTCTGCGAAACATTTTTTCAGCACCGTCAACATGATTGGGGCAGCAGTGGAGGCTCCGGGAGATGCCCCCAGCAATGCAGCCACAGAACCATCCTGACTGGCGATGACTTCTGTACCAAACTGAAGCACGCCGCCTTTCTTGGCATCTTTCTTGATGATCTGCACACGCTGGCCTGCCGTCACCAATTCCCAGTCTTCCGAGCGAGCCTCCGGCACAAACTCCCGCAAGGCGCTTATCCGCTCGCTGTTTGACTGCAAAACTTGTTGGATCAGATATTTGGTCAGCGGCCAATTGTCCTTTGCCACCGCCAGTATGGCACCAATATTGTTGGATTTTATGGATTTGGGAAGGTCAAGCAGAGAGCCGTTTTTCAAAAAACGGGTAGAGAACCCTGCATACGGCCCGAACAAAAGCGCCCGCTGACCATTAATCATCCGGGTATCCAGATGCGGGACAGACATGGGAGGAGCCCCCACGGAGGCCTTGCCGTAAACCTTTGCATGATGCTGGGCGATGATATCCGGGTTCTTACAGCGCAGGAACTGGCCGCTGACCGGGAAACCACCCACGCCACGGGATTCAGGAATACCCGTTTTCTGGAGTAGAGGGAGCGCCCCACCACCACCCCCGATAAACACAAATTTTGCACTGACCGTACGCTGAGTATTCAGGCGTAAATCCTGCACCTGAACATGCCAGCGTCCATCATTCCCACGCTTGATATCCTGCACTTCATGTCTGGTATGCAACGTACAGGCCGGGGTGCTGGAGAGATACCCAAACAGCAGCCGTGTCAAAGCCCCAAAATTCACATCCGTGCCGTTCAGGCTCCGGGTTACTGCCATTTTCTGGCCAGCAGGGCGATTTTTCATGGTCAATGGCATCCATTGTGCCATCTGCACAGGGTCTTCCGAATATTCCATGCCTGCAAACAGGGGATGAGCGCTCAGAGCTTCATACCGCTTCTTCAGAAAGCTGACATTCGCATCGCCCCATACAAAGCTCATATGCGGCACAGGCGTAATGAAATCATGTGGGGTAGCAATAATCCCCTGCTCTACCAGATACGCCCAGAACTGACGGGAAATCTGAAAGGATTCGTTAACGGCAACAGCCTTGCTGATATCCACGCTGCCGTCAGCCTGCTGCGGGGTGTAATTGAGTTCGCACAACGCGGAATGGCCGGTGCCCGCATTGTTCCAGGCATCCGAGCTTTCTTCCGCCACGTTATCCAGGCGTTCAAAAATACTAATGCTCCAGTCTGGCTGAAGCTGTCTAAGAAAAGCCCCGAGCGTGGCGCTCATTACGCCTCCACCAATCAGGACGACATCAACGGAAGAAGAGGTATCGGTCGTGGTGGAACTCATCATGGTCTCCGAATTGGTCAGCCCTGTCCTGTTTTGTCCGCACAAAAAGAACAGTGCCGGAAAGCATTTCCGAATGCAGCGCTTCCTGCCATGACGCAAGAGCAGAGGCAGACGGAGCCGCACCTATGGGAGAGTCATATGCCACACCTTCGCTGCAAACATCTTCTCATCTCTGCGAGAGCGGAGCAGCATTGCACTGAACCCCCGCGTATTGCGCACGTTCACACCGCGACCCGTCAACGCGTATTGCAAAGGAAGATGATATGGCGATCAAGAAATTCGGCACTGCCCATTGGGAAGGTCCCATCAAGGAAGGCAAAGGCACAGTTTCTACAGAAAGTCAGGCTTTGAACCAGCAGCCTTATGGCTTTAATACACGCTTTGAAGGCAAACCCGGCACCAATCCGGAAGAATTACTGGGCGCGGCCCACGCTGCCTGCTTCTCCATGGCGCTTTCCCTTATTCTGGGTGACGCGGGGCTTACGGCAAAATCCATCGACACAAAGGCCGAGGTCAGCCTGAACAAAGCGGCTGACGGTTTTGAAATTGACGCCGTTGCCCTGACACTCAAGGCTGACGTTCCCGGCGCGTCCAAGGAACAGTTTGAAGAACTGGCTAACAAAGCCAAGACAGGCTGCCCTGTCTCCAAACTGTTCAAGGCAACAATTACGCTGGATGCGACACTGATCGCCTGATCAGCCGATCTGGCCTCGGTGCCGCAAAAGATGGTCTGCCAACACGCAGGCCATCATCGCTTCTCCCACCGGCACAGCACGAATACCCACACAGGGATCATGCCGCCCTTTGGTGATGACGGCTTTTTCCTGTCCATCACGCGTGATGGAAGGAACAGGGGTCAGCATGGAACTGGTGGGCTTGACTGCAAACCGCGCCACTATCGGCTGCCCACTGGAAATGCCCCCCAGAATGCCGCCTGCATGATTAGCCCCAAACGCCACTTTTCCATTTTCCATGAAAAGCGGATCAGCATTTTCCACACCAGTCAGGGCAGCGGCGGCAAAGCCGTCACCAATTTCCACTCCCTTAACAGCGTTAATGCTCATCAGTGCCGCAGCAAGGTCTGAATCCAGTTTCCCGTAAACAGGAGCTCCCAGACCTGCTGGCACGTTTTCAGCGACGACTTCAATCACCGCCCCAATGGAAAGCCCGGCTTTACGGATACCGGAAAGATATTCTTCCCATTCCGGAACAACCGCAGCATCGGGGCAGAAAAAGGGGTTACGCTCCACTTCCTCCCAGTCCCACCGGCTCCGGTCAATTTTGTGCGGGCCAAGTTGAACCAGCGCGCCGCGCACACGAATATCATCCCCCAAAAGACGCCGGGCGATTGCTCCGGCCGCCACACGGCAGGCAGTTTCACGCGCGGAGGACCGTCCCCCTCCGCGATAGTCGCGAATACCGTATTTCAGATCATAGGTCAGATCTGCATGACCGGGGCGGTAGGTCTGGGCGATATCACCATAATCCCGTGACCGCTGGTCCGTATTTTCAATCAGCAGGGAAATAGGTGTACCTGTGGTCTGCCCTTCAAACACGCCAGACAGAATACGCACCGCATCCGGCTCACGCCGCTGGGTGGTAAAGGCAGATTGCCCAGGCCGCCGACGGTCCAGAAAAGGCTGGATATCAGCTTCTGTCAGCGCCAGACGCGGCGGGCAGCCATCCACGACACAGCCAATGGCCGGTCCATGGCTTTCCCCCCATGTGGTAACACGAAACATCTGGCCAAAGGTGTTGTAGGACACGGTTTTACTTAGTCCCCAGCGACGGAAATGTCAGGTGCGGTCGGATTTTTCATGCCCACCATGTGGTAGCCGCTATCCACATGATGAACTTCACCCGTCACGCCGGAAGAAAGGTCTGAAAGCATGTAGAGCCCGGCTCCCCCCACTTCTTCAAGAGCCACATTGCGTTCCAGCGGCGCGTTGTACTGGTTCCATTTGAGGATATAACGGAAATCACCAATGCCACTGGCGGCAAGGGTCTTGATCGGGCCAGCAGAAATGGCGTTTACCCGGATGGCATCCTTACCCAGATCAGCCGCCATATAACGCACGGAGGCCTCAAGAGCCGCCTTTGCAACACCCATCACGTTGTAATGCGGCATCACACGTTCGGCCCCCAGATAGCTCAGGGTAAGCAGAGAGCCGCCATTTTTCATCAGACGCGCTGCACGCTGTGCAACGGCGGTGAAGGAATAGCAGGAGATATCCAGCGCCGTCAGAAACGCATCCCGTGGGGTGTCCACATACCGGCCTCGTAGATATTTTTTATCTGCCCAGCCAATGGCGTGCACCACAAAATCCAGCTCACCCCATTCCTGTTCAAGCTTAGTGAACACGGCATCAATAGCTGCATCATCAGTCACATCGCATGGCAGCACCAGGGATGCACCAATGCTTTCGGCCAGAGGTGTCACGCGCTTGCCCAGAGCTTCACCCTGATAGGTAAAGGCCATTTCCCCGCCCTGAGCCGCCACTGCGCTGGCAATTCCCCATGCGATGGAACGATCATTGGCCACCCCCATGACCAACCCTTTTTTACCCTGCATCAGCGTACCCTTTGCGGGCAATGTGGTGTCATGAGACGACATGCTGCAAACCTCGACCTATCTGTTTACGAATGTGCAAGAACTTTAAGTCGGGTGGTCGCATACCCGCACGGACTAAACAAGACCTTGCGTTCGTCCTTTGGCTTAAAACCTGCCCGTCTGCCACATACCTGCTGATTACACCGGGAAAATGAAAACTGTTAGGCACTCTACTCAACCGCATTTCCCTGGTTTCTCAAGAAAAGCAGACCACTGGCAGTAATCGCCTCTCCTCACCCTCCCCCATTAGCAGTATGAAAACAGAGACGGGCTCGCACCCTTTGACCATCCGATGCGAGACAAAGAGGACAGCATGACTGAACAGACACTTATTGATCTGAACGCAGACCCATTTGAGCTCTTTTCCGCATGGATGAAAGAAGCCGAAAAAACCGAGCCCTCTGACCCCAACGCCATGGTGCTGGCCACCAGCACACCCGATGGCCATCCCTCCGCACGTATCGTTCTCCTGAAGGGCATGGATCGGCGTGGTTTTGTTTTTTACACCAACCAGCACAGCCGCAAGGGCGAAGAACTGGCAGCAGACCCTAATGTTGCCTTGCTGTTCCATTGGAAGAGTCTGCGGCGACAGATCCGGATTGAAGGAACGGTCACACCGGTAACACCCGAGGAAGCCGATGCTTATTTTGCGAGTCGGAGCAGGATATCACGGCTGGGGGCCATTGCCTCTGACCAGTCCCGCCCCTTGGCTGACCGTTCCATTTTTGAAGCACGCCTGAAAGCGGCTGAAGAACAGTATGGAGAGGGTGATATTCCGCGTCCGGCCAACTGGTCCGGGTACCGAGTGGCTCCTGCTGCGTTTGAGTTTTGGCAAGAGCGCCCTTACCGGCTGCATGATCGGGCCAGATGGACACCCGATGGAAATGAATGGAATGTAACCCGGCTGTATCCTTAACAGCCGTTTTATGACAGCGTTGAATGAGAGATGGGGACATAAAAAGAATGAAAGACGTTAGAAAAATACTGCTTCCCTTGCCCAGCATCTCAAATGGTGAAGCGGCGCTGATACGCGGTTATAATTTTGCCCGCCGGTTTGGGGCGCACCTTGCCGTGCTGCATGTCCGTCCAGACGGACGAGACATTGCGCCTATGGCAGGCGAAGGACTTTCAGGCGCCATGGTGGAAGACCTGATGCGCTCCGCAGAGCATGAAAGCGCTCGCCACGCGCACGAAGTGCACCAGCTTTTTGAGCAGTTTGCCGCCACCCATCCGGATATTCAGGTTGTGCCCCCACGCTCTCCTTTCCCATGGGATGAGCCAAGCATGAGCTTCAATATTCTCTCCGGCGCGGAAAGCGAGATCGTGCCTGCCCACGCACGGCTTTCTGACTTTACGCTGGTCCCTCACCCGGATTCAGGAGAAGAAGTTTCTTCCTCCGAAACCCTGCATGCCGTCCTGTTTGACAGCGGGCGCCCCGTTGTCATCGCGCCGCGCACTCCGCCGCAGGGCCTTATCAAACGGGTCTGTATCGGCTGGAATGGCACTGCGGAATCCTCCTCGGCACTGCGCGGAGCGTTGGCCTGGGCACTGACGGCGGACGCTGTACGTGTGCTGCATTGTGAGGATTATCAGCGCCGCGGTCCCAAAGCGCGGGATGTGCTGGATTACCTGTCTTTCCATGGCATCAAGGCAGATGCGGTTGCCTTCAACCCGGTAGATCGGGATGTTGGCAAAGGGCTTCTGGCCGCCTGTAAGGATTTCGATGCGGACATGCTGGCCATGGGCGCGTATTCCCATTCCCGCCTGCGCCAGCTTATTCTGGGCGGCGTAACCCGTCATGTTCTGGAACATGCGGACCTCACCGTTCTGATGAGCCGCTAACCCGGCAAGCATAATACTGTGTCTCGTTCCCTCCCTTTTACGGGATGGACGAGAGGCAGAAAAAAGAGAGAAAAGCGGCCATAGTTCAGGAGCAGGAAACAGACGCTCGCACTGAAATGGGCGCAGGCTCATCCACGCTCAGGGTCATACCATCCCATGCTGGCTCCATGGTGTCTGGCAGATTATTTTTCATCCAACGCCAGTCCATATCCGTTCCCATATGGGTCAGAATGGTTCGCCGCGGTTGAAGGATATTCTGCCATTCCACAACCCGTTCCAGCCATGCGTGAGCGCTGTGGGGTTTTTGCTGGAAGCAATCGACAATCCACGTCTCAACCCCGGCCAAGGCAGCCAGGGATTCCGGACCTAGCTCAACCACATCCGTGCTGTAGGCAAAATTTCCACACCGCAATCCGCTGGAATGGATACGGCCATGAACCTGCTGAAATACGGTAAAAGGATAGCCTGCCATTTCAAACTGTCCCTGCTCTGGCACAGGACAGGCCTCAACAACCGCCCGAAAAAATTCAGGTGATGTCCATGGTTTGAAGACGTAATCAAACCGCGTCTGAATTTCATCAAGAACCGAAGCCGCGCCATAAGCCTTGATTGGCTGCCGGATAATACGATTGATCCCACGGACTTCGTCCAACCCCGCGATATGGTCTGCGTGAGCGTGGGTATAAAAAATGGAACGAAAAGCCTTGATGCCGTTTGTCAGAAGCTGAGCCCGGATATCTGGGCTGGTGTCCACCAGTATATTTTCGCCGTTTCCCATCTCCAGTAAAATAGAGGCACGGGAGCGACGGTTTTTCGGCTCTGCTGGGTCACAGCGCCCCCAGATGCCGTGCCCATCTTCTCCTCCCAGCATCGGCACACCAGCCGAGCCGCCACACCCCAGAATGGTGACCTTCATTTCTCCCGGCCTCTCCCCACTCATGCCGCCTTACGGAACAGCCGATAAAAATTTTCAGTGGTCATGCGCGTGAAGTCGGCCATCTCCTGACCCCGAACCTCTGCAATACAGGCTGCGGTATAGGCCACATACGCGGGCTCATTCCTTTTACCCCGCCGCGGCACAGGAGCCAGATAAGGAGAATCTGTTTCCACCAGAATCCTGTCAGCCGGCAGGGTACGGGCTACCTCACGGAACTCACCGCATTTCGGAAACGTCGAAATACCGGAGAAACTGACATACCCTCCCAGATCGACAACACACTGGGCCAGTGCGGCGCTGGAAGCAAAACAATGCAGCAGAATAGGGAATGCCCCAACCTCTGTTTCTTCCCGGAGGATCTGCGCAATATCCTCATCCGCCTGTCGCGCGTGGATGATGATCGGCACGTTCAACTCGCGGGCCGCCCCGATATGCTGCCGAAAGCTCTCCTGCTGAAGGGGGCGCACGCTTTCTTCCCCATGGAAATAATCCAGACCACTCTCGCCGATCCCAATTACTTCCGGGGCATCTGCACATGCCGCAATCGCCTGCACGGAGGGCACGGGCTCTTCCTCAACATGGTCTGGATGCGTGCCCACACTGCACCACACGCGCACGTCAGGCGTGCTGAACTGTGTCAGTGCTTTTTGCTGGTCAGCACGTGCCAGACGCGTACCGATGGTGACCATGCCACTCACGTTTGCTTCCTTGGCTGCTGCCAGAAGCACGGGAATTTCTTCCGCCGTGAAGTGATCCAGATGGCAATGAGAATCGATCAGTCCTGCCATGATAGAACTCATGAAGGCTCTGCCGTGGGTTCTACATAACGCGGGAAGAGACCCTGTGGCGCTGGCAGCTTGCGCCCAGCCGGAAGCAGGATTTCCAGTGAAGCGAATGTCCGCTCACCATCTTCAACCCCAAGCTGGGTCAACATGCGATCCATGCTCTGCGGCATGAACGGCTGAAGCACTGTAGCAATACCGCGCAATGCATCCAGCAGAACCCGCAGAACGTCTTTCATCCTTTCGACATCGGTCTTACGCAGCGCCCACGGAGCCTGATGATCAATGTAGGCATTGCCTGCCCGGATTACTTTCCAGACGTCTTCTAGCGCATCCGTCAATGCACAGCGTTCCAGTTGGGCGGCCATCAACTCCGGCAGAACACTCACCTGCCCCAAGAGATGGGTATCAGCTTCCGTCAGCGCCCGACGCTCTGGAATGATACCATCGCAGTTTCGGGCAACCAGAGAGAGCGTGCGNAGAGTGTGCGCTGGCAGAGATTGCCAAGATCGTTCGCAAGTTCCACGTTGTTGCGCGTAATCAGGGACTTGCGGGAAAGATCACTGTCCCCGCCAAACGGCACTTCCCTCAGCAGAAAGAACCTGACGGCATCCACACCAAATTCTTTTGCCAGATCACGCGGGTCGACCACATTGCCCAGAGATTTGCTCATCTTCTGGCCTTCAATGGTCCACCAGCCATTCGCAAAAATCTTCTTTGGCACCTCAATACCGGCAGCCATCAGGAAGGCTGGCCAGTAAATGGCATGGAAACGGGCAATATCCTTGCCCACCAGATGCAGATTGGCAGGCCAGAACGCAGCACGGGGCGCGTCAGGATTAGGGTAGTCCAGCGCACTCAGGTAATTGGCCAGAGCATCAAACCAGACATACATCACATGGGCTTCATCCCCCGGCACGGGAATGCCCCATTTAAAGCTGGTGCGGCTGATGGAAAGATCGCGCAGCCCCTGCTTCACGAAGCTGACAATCTCGCGCTTGGTGCTGTTGGGGCCTAGAAAGTCAGGATGACTTTCATACAGTTCCAGCAATTTGTCCTGAAATGCTGACAGCTTGAAAAAATAGGAGGGCTCCTTCACCCAATCGACAGGTGCACCGGTAGGAGCAACTTTCTTGCCCTCCGGCCCGTCAATCAGTTCATCTTCACCGTAGAAACACTCATCCCGAAGAGCGTACCATCCCTCATACGCCCCCAGATAGATGGCACCACTTTCCGCCACTTTCTGCCAAAGAGCCTGCGCACCGGTAATATGACGCGGTTCCGTTGTGCGAATGAAGTCATCATAGGAGATGGCCATGGCATCCGCCATGTTCCGGAAATCCGCAGAAACACGGTCCACAAAAACTTTGGGGTCAATACCTGCTGCCTGTGCAGCCTGTTCCACCTTCTGGCCGTGCTCGTCCGTTCCGGTCAGAAAAAAGACCTCGTCCCCCGCCAGCCGGTGAAAACGCGCCATGACGTCCGCCGCAACGGAGGTATAGGCGTGCCCGATGTGGGGAGCGCCATTCACGTAATAGATTGGGGTCGTGACATAAAAACGGCCGGTCATGCTTTACTCGCAATGGTCATGGCTTGGAGAAGAGATTCCTGTTTATCCAGATTGAAGCGTTCCGTCTCGCCCTGAAGACGCATAATGGCCTCCCAAGCCTGAGCAAGAGCATTGGACTGATTAAGCCCATGCCGTGCGGACTGACGCGCCCTATTCTGAAGAAAATCAGATAACAGACTGAAAAATAAATTAAAACCGTCGTCTTTGCGCAAAACAGCTTCCGCAATCTGATAGGATCGGCTGACAGAAACACCCGCCACAGCTTCCTGCGCCAGATCAGCCATCTTACCGCCTTGATCCGCCAGAAGGGCAAGCGCTCTTCCGGGTGCTCCCTGCGCGCTTTCAAGCATACGGGTCATGTCAGCCGGAGAAACATCCGGCACCTGCCGAACAATCACACTTTGCAGGCTATGCGTATCAAGGGGAGCCAGATCAAGCTTACGGCACCGGCTGCGAATGGTGGGTAACAACCGGCCCGGAGCAGAACTGGTCAATAAAAGCACAGCCTGCGGAGGCGGTTCCTCCAAAATCTTCAAAAGGGCATTGGCGGCACTTCTGTTGAGCCACTCCGCACCATCCACAATCACAACGCGCCAACCTCCCTCTGCCGCTGTGCGGCGCAGGAACGCGTTAATAGGCCGGACCTCATCCGCAACAATTTCACCACGAAACCGCTGCCGTTTCTCATCAAAACTTCGGCTAACGACCAGAAGATCCGCATGTGTTGCTGCGGAGATGCGCCGCCCTGCCGGACTATCCGCATCTTCTCCGCCCAATATAAGGCGCGCCACGCGAAATGCGAACGTCGCTTTGCCTATGCCCGGTGGCCCGGTAATAAGCCACGCATGAGGCATTCGTCCGGAAGCAAGAGCCGTGCGAAAGGCCTGCAAAGCGGCCTCATGCCCTTGCAGAGACAGCGATGCAAGGCGCGGGTCCTCCTGCATGATAGTCCTTTACTGAAGACGTGCGCGAATATCTTTGACAATCATGGCATTGACCGCCTCTGGTGAGAGGCCATCCGTGCTGATACGGCGGACACGGCCAGTATCCTGCCGGGCGATCTCCTGAAAACCGGCCAGAACCCGGGCGTGAAACCCTTCATCTGACAGTTCATAACGATCAACCGGAGCCCCCCGCGCTGCCAGCCGTAGCCGAGCGACATCCCGCGGAGCTTCCAGCAGAAACGTCATATCCGGATCACGCCCCAACTGCTCCTGCAGACGAGAAATCAGACGCAAGACATCCGGGTTTCCCTCTGCGCGGCCATAACCCTGATAAGCCAGCGTGGAATCTGTAAAACGATCACACACCACCACTTTCCCGGCTTCCAGCGCAGGCGTGATCACCTGATCAACATGATCATATCGTGCCGCAAAATGCGTTAGAATCTCCGCCCGGAGAGAGAGCGGATGTTTACCAAACAGAAGAACCTGCCGTAATTCTTCGGCTCCCGGAGAACCACCAGGTTCCCGCGTGGTCACAACATCCACACCAGCGGAGAGAAGTGCTGCCTGCAGCAGTTTAAGCTGCGTGGACTTCCCTACGCCTTCTCCACCCTCCAGCGTAATAAACAGACCTTTACTCATGTCTTAAAGATGCAGTCTGCGGGCCGCACGCCCCAGAACACCCAGCGCAGGCACATCCTGCCCGACCACAACGGGTACAAGCGCCTGTCGACCACCCGGCAACAATACCGTCAGTTGTCCAGCAGGCTGCCCCTGCTTGAGGGGAGCTGCCAACGGTCCCTGATAATCCAGAGACACATGCGTTGAGTTGCGCCAGCCATGGGGTAACAGCATGGTGAAGTCCTGCGCCACAACCAAGGGGACTGTCTGAACCTGCCCCATCCATACGGGAGCCTGTTCTACCACATCCCCTTTGCTGAGAATTTTTGCGGATTCAAAGTTGGCGAACGCCCACCCCATCAACCGCTCGCTCTCACGGGCACGAACATTGGACGTTGGCATGCCATTCAGAGCCAGAATGACGCGGCGCCCTTCCCGCTCAGACGATGCACATAGACCAAAACCACCTGCATCCGTGTGGCCAGTCTTCAGGCCATCCGCCAGTCCCTTGACCACCAGAGCATTCCGGTTTTCCTGCCGGATCTTGTTGAAGAAAAACTCTTTTTCCGAGAAATAATGATAATATTCTGGAAAATCATGGATGAGGCGCAAGGCAAGATACGCAACATCGCGTGCGGACATATAGTGGCCATCAGCAGGCCAGCCCGTTGCGTTCAAGAAATGTGAGTTAGTGAGCCCCAACTTCCCTGCCATCTCATTCATCAGGGCGACGAATTGCTCTTCTGACCCAGAGATACCTTCAGCCAACACCACGCAGGCATCATTACCAGACTGGATCACCATACCCTGGATAAGATCTTCAACAGAAACGCTCTGCCCCAATGGCACGAACATCCGTGATCCCTGCATGCGCCACGCTTTTTCGCTCACAGGCAGGGTCTGGTCCAGCTTCAGGCGGCCAGATTTCAGCATGGTGAAGGTAACGTACGCCGTCATCATCTTGGTGAGAGATGAAGGCGGCATCCGTTCATCCGCTGCCTTTTCAAGCAACGTTGCGCCGCTGTTATAATCCAGAATGCAGGCCCAGCGCGCTACGGTATCCACCGGCCCTACGGGCGTAATGGCGGGCGTTTCCGGTACGGGAGCAGGCTGCGTGGCCGCTGCTGCGGCAGGTGCATGCACATGGGCCGCGCCACCCCTTACCTTACGGGCAAACGCATTGAATGAATAACCAGTGGAGGCAAGGGCCGCACCCCCTGCGAGAAGAAACCGGCGAGTATGCACGTTCTTTCCTATTCGACGACAATATGAGATCCGGTTAAACCATCAGCAAGGGCATGCCTCAGGGCCACATCCGCCTCGCTTATAGTCGCAAACGGTCCGTGACGGACAGCCCACATTTTTCCCTGCTGGGTAAATGAAGGGACAACAGACGCTCCCTGACGGGCCGCCTCTCGGGCGGCAGCGTAACGGGATGTAAAATCGGCCGTCTCGACCCAGAACTGACCAGCAACAGGCATCCCCTGCCGCCATGTGGCTGGGAGATCAGACAGAACGATGGGACCACCTGCCACTGTAGCTTCCTGCGGCGCAGACTGCTGAACAGCCGGAACGGCGCGCCCGACTCTGGCCCCTGCCTTCGCTTCTTTCAACTGGGTCTGGGTTACCGTTTCCAGTGGAGCCGCATTGATCTGCAACATGGGGCCACCGGGCAGGATTTCAGCAAGATGACGGCTGGCTGCTTCATCTTCCACAATTCTTACACGCGCTGGCGCAGTTCCCATTCCCAGCAGATCCGCTGCCTTACGTGACAAGCCAAGCAGGCGACCAATTTCCTTCGGGCCCCGATCATTCAGCCGGACCGTTACTTCCCGCCCATTATCGAGGTTCATCACCGTAACCACCGCAGGTAACTGCAAGGTGGGATGGCTTCCTGTCATGGTCGCGTCATCACGCACTTCACCATCCGTAGTCAGTGCTGATGCAGTCCTTTCCTGTTTCTGACGAACAGCCAATCCTGTCGCCTGATAAGAAAAATCCTCTCTGGGATAGAACCAGGCATTTTCCACCTGCCAGCCCGACCCCACCACATAATGTACGGAAGGCTGAACCTTGGGCACCGGCCTGGAACAGGCCACAACCCCTACACAGCACAGCAGAACGGCTTTTTTCACACTATGGCACTACCTAGAAGACCGACTCCCAGAGCATAGAAGTCTGACGGATTGTACCGGCGGATCACGTTGAAATTGTGGTAAACCATATAGGCTTCCCCACCCGCACCATCCGGGCGGATAACCGCCCCTTCCAGACCCGGCCGAGAAAAGCCTCCGCCTAACAGAGGCCTTACGCCCAAGCCCGCCCAGTAGGAAACGGGATGCACGGCAGCACGACCAATCTGAGACTGCTCCAGCGTATCAGGCACCTGCACCTGTTCGCCCCATGGCTCTCCTGCCTGCCAATGACATTTGGCAAGATAGTTTGCGATAGAGGCAAAAACGTCTGCTTCATTATTCCAGATATCGCGCCGCCCCCCTGCCGGGAAACTGGCTGCGTAGCGTTCATAAGCGCTGGGCATGAACTGTGGTTGTCCCATGGCACCCGCATAGCTTCCCAACATGCCGGAGGGCGTGATGTCACCGTTGTTCAGAATGTGAAGTGCCTTGAAGAGTTCGGCACGGAAAAAGCTGGATCGTCTGCCATCAAAAGCCAGAGTCGCAAGGGAATCGACCACATGGTAGGTTCCCATTCTGGTGCCGTAAGCAGATTCCAACCCCCAGATTCCCGCAATGGCACCGCGGTCCACGCCATAGGCCTGACTGATCTGGTTAAGCAGGGCCGTGCGTTGGGCAACAGCATTTTGACCATCTGAAATTTTCTTGTCCGTGATCACCCGGTCTTTATACTGAGCCCACGTAAGGGTGAATTCCGGCTGATGCCGGTCAGCTTTCAAAACCTTGGCATTTGGTTGCGTTGTCAAAGCCAGGGCTTCATCCAGCATTGAAGCGGAAAGCCCTTGCTGGATAGCTTCCCGTCGAACACCTGCCAGAAAGGCAGCATAGCTCCCCGTTGCAGCCGGGCTGCTCGCCTTTTTGACATGCTTTGCCGAAGCAGCGCTGCGGGCGAATGCAGGTACAAGCAGCGAGGACATAGTCCCACAAACGAGGGTTCTTCTTCTCAGCATCATTCACCAGTCACGCTATGATCTATCGTTAACTGGAGCGGATATAAGCGTATTTATCCGCCTGCGCGCCATCTCTTTTTTCTGGCAGCCATATGGCTTTTCCCTTCTGCCAGCCTTGCCCTCCTGCCCTTAGCCTGTCACAGCAGGGATCACCCTTACATGGAATATTTTGACTGAATGCCAGACTCTCTGGAGCATTTTCTCGCAGCAACCACTGCCTATCCGGCGGTACAGGTGCTTATTGTCATCCTGGCCACCTTCATTCTGGAGGACGCGGCAACAGTACTCACCGCCATTCAGGTTAAACTGCATGCGCTCGGGCCGTTTGAAGCACTGATCGCACTTTATGTTGGCATTGTGCTGGGTGATGTCGGGCTTTACGGAATGGGGTATCTGGCCGCCCGCTGGGCTCCTGCCCGCCGCTGGGTCAACACTCCCGAGCGCGATATGCAGCGCCAATGGCTGACAGAAAAACTGTTTAAGGTGGTTTTCATCAGCCGCTTTATTCCAGGCACCCGTCTGCCGCTTTATACAGCCTGCGGGTTCTTCAACGCTGGATTGCGCACCTTCACATTGGCTACACTCGCCGCCACGTTAATCTGGACATCTGCGCTATTTGCGCTATCGCTCCGCATTGGTGGCTTTCTTCTGGCTCACCTTGGGGCTTGGCGCTGGGCTGGCATTCTCGGCTTTGTGCTGGTTATCATTATTATGGGTCGCATTGCCGCCCGCATGCAGAAACAGGGAAAATGACCAAGCTGCCCTCTTCAGTCCGAGATTATTCTGCTGTGCCATCTGAAAATGGCTCTCCACTTTCCAGTTTTGAATTCTGGCCGGGCTGGATTTTTTATACGCCCATCGTGATCTACTGGATCCTGCTGGGGCTCCGTTACCGGGACTTCAGCACACCAACCGCAGCGAACCCCCGTATTGAAACGGGCGGTCTGTGCGGAGAAAGCAAAAGCGGCATCCTGGATATGGCTGGAACCACAGCCTCCCGCTGGATTGCCCCTTACACAACCCTGTTCACAAGCACTGACGATACACGCCGCGCGGAAGAAGCGATGGCGCATAAAGGCCTCAGCCTACCCGTCGTGGTAAAGCCGGATATTGGCTGCAATGGTACGGGCGTAAAGCTGGCCCGCACGTCAGCCGAACTGGATGCTGCCTTGGCCGCATTCCCGCGAGGGATAAAACTGGTCATTCAGCGTCTTATTCCCTATCGGCATGAAGCAGGCCTGTTCTATATCCGCCATCCTGACAGCCCGCATGGCACACTCTCCTCCCTGACTTACAAGGATATTCCAGCGCTATCAGGCAACGGACGAGATACGGTTCTGGAACTCCTGAAGCAGGATCCACGCACACGCCTCCTGCTTCATATCTACACCCCGCGCCTGCAAAATCGTCTGCATGAGGTTCTGCCTGAAGGGGAAACCATCGATCTCGTCTTTACGGGCAACCATTGTAAAGGTGCCATTTTCCGCAACGGCGCAGCAGATATCACACCGGCCCTTACGGCAAGGCTGGACGAAATCATGCAGGATATCCCTGATTTCCACTTTGGCCGTGTGGATGTGAAATTCGACAGTGTTGACGCTCTGCGTGCTGGCGAAAAATTCGAGATTATTGAAATCAACGGTGTAGGTTCTGAGGCCACCCATATCTGGGACTCCCGCACCAGCCTGCGTGAAGCCTATGCTGCCCAGTTTCATCATTACGGAGAAACATTCCGTATAGGTGCCAAAAAGAAAAAAGCTGGCTGGAAATCCAGCGGCCTCTGGCATGGCGTGCGTCTGTGGCGCAGGCAAAAGCGGCTGCTGGCATCCTATCCCATGAATGATTGAGAAGGCCGACTTATCCCAATCAAGGATATGATAAAAACGTTCACACAGGATCACTGATACGCGATCCCTCCGCCGCGCCCGCTCATAACTTGTATGGGCCGCGCGCCGGCACCCTCCCTTTTAGGGTGCTGGTTCGGTAAGGGCCGCATCCTTGCCTAGTCGAGAATGGCTCCGGCCGTAAAAGCGGTAGCTTGCCCAACCACACAGAATATAAGCAGCCAGCAAAACAGCCGGTACAGGATCTCCTGAAAACACGGCCATAATGATATCTATAAACAGGGGCGCTGCCATAATCAGGCAGAACACAATACCCAACAAGGGCACATAGCCAAGCCAGATCCCTTTTATTCTAAAACCGCCACCGGGCACGCTGAAAGAGCGCGGAAAATCCGGCGCAGTGTTGCGTATCCAGATAACGGTAAAGCACACAATGCCGAATGCCGTAGCCGTGCCAAGACTGACAAGATCGCCAATAATATCGATCGGTAATGTCGCCGTGGCCACAGCCACCAAAAGACCAAGCACGATGGTGCCGATCCAGGGTGTTTTATAACGTGAATGCAATGTGCTGAAGACAGGCATCAGCAGGCCATCTTCCGCCATAGCAAAAAAGATACGGCTTTGGGCATAAAGTAGCCCGAACAGAACCGAGCACAGGCCGACCACGGCCCCTATTTTCACAAATACGGCCAGCCATGGCTGATGCATGGCATTCACCGCTATTGCCAATGGANCAGCCACATCCAGCGTCTTCCATGGCACCACCCCAATCAGGACGGCCGCCACAACAATATAAACCGCCGTGCAGATCAACAGGGACAGGATAATCCCTACCGGGATATCCCTACGCGGATTACGGGCCTCCGATGAGGCTGTAGAAACAGCTTCAAAGCCAACATACGCAAAGAAAATAATGGAAGCCGCCCGAAAAATTCCCGGCAACCCGTAGCGGAAGCCCCCCTCATGCGGCGGGATAAAGGGCGTCCAGTAAGAGGGATGGATCTGCCATACGCCAAGCCCCACAAAAACGGCCAGAACGCCCACTTTCAGGAAAACAATGGCCGTGTTGATCCGCAGAGATTCCTTTACCCCCAGAATCAGCAAGCCTGTCACAACCAGAATGGAGGCAGCGCCAACCGCATCCAGTCGGCCTGCCACGGAAACATGACGTTGTGTTCCATCCAGCGCGACCTGCATGGTTGTGGTGTTTAACGCCGAGGGAACATGAATCCCGAAATCCTGTAGGAAACTTACCGCGTAGCCGGAAAATCCGGCAGCCACGCCCGCGCAGGAAATGCCGTATTCAAGCAGAAGCAACCATCCCACACCCCATGCCCACGCTTCCCCCATGGAAACATAGGCATAAGTGTAGGCAGAACCAGAAACCGGCATAGCTGAGGCCAGTTCGCCATATGCCAGCGCCGTAAACAGGCACGCCAATCCGGCGACAACAAAAGAAAGAAGAATAGAGGGGCCAGCGTAATTGGCAGCGGCGGTGCCGGTCATGACATAAATGCCAGCACCGATAGTAGAGCCCACCCCCAACATGGTGAGTTGAAGAGGCCCCAAGGTGCGGGTTAACCGCTGAGCGCCATTTTCCTGCTCGATTCTCTCAAGTGATTTACGGCGAGACCGCCCCGTATCCGGGCAGGATGAAAACCCCATGAGAGCCTGTATAACCTCCACCACGCACCGGCACACTTCATTACGAAGCCGGCTCTAATACATCAATAGAAGGCGGCGTGCCTCCTCGGCAAGCCACTCTTTGTTTCAGGCACTGAAATGGAAAATCAGCGTCGCAATAAGTCCTGCTCCCATGCAGTAATAAGCAAAGGGAGAGAGCGCCCATCTATCATGGTCACGGAAATAACGCATCAGGAAAGCCGTGCTGGCCAAAGCAGTTACTCCGGAAATCACGGCAGCTATCAGTGCTACGTGCATCTGCCCAGGCTCCAGAACCATATGCCGCATTTTAAAGGCTTCTCGCGCCGTAGCCGCAATAATCACGGGCTCAGCCATCAGAAAAGAAAAGCGAGCCGCCGTGTCATGCCGCAAACCCCGGATCAAACCGCCACANTCACCAGAGAATCACGCATAGTCATGTCCGCTACAGTGCGCACACCGTATCGACCACCCAAGCCCCGCAGCTTTTCTGCTAAAAGCAACATAACGCCATTCAGAAACAGAAAAATGGCGGCTGAAGGAGCAGAGCCGAATAAACTCCGCAGCAAATGCTCGAACAATCCACCGATGATAACCGCAGGGATAGTCGCCACAACCAGCAGGAAGAGGATATGCATGCTCTCCATCTGGATCCTGCTTCCCAGCAGACCTGCGGACCCTTTGAACAAAGCGGACCAGTCTTTCCAGAAAAAAATCAGCAACGCCACAGACGTGCCGAGATGCAGCATCACCAGAAAAGGTAAAAATGCTTCGTCATGCAGATTGTAAGACCAGTGCAGGAGCGCGGGCAAAATGACCGCATGCCCCAGACTGCTGACCGGAAAAAGTTCCGTCGCCCCTTGCAGGACGGCTATGATAATAGCCTGAATGAAAGACATTGATACACAACCCAGTTCTGGCCACACAAGCTTGTCCTTGCACCAAGTCCCCGCCTGCTGCAAGCATTCATAACCAATGGGCTCTGGCCTTGCCTCATGATGGAGAAAACAGATCAATGATTGGGAGAGGCCGTACCGGCGCCACATTTTTCAGCAGCGCCGTTCTGGCTGGCACGCTGGCGTTTGCTCTGTATGCTCGTGCCACCCAGACCGCTCCCGGACAGGAGCGGTATGACCTCTCAGCCCGCTTTGTGTCCGCCAATGGCCTTGCACGCGGCGCGGACGTAGCGTTGGCGGGAGTACCCGTTGGCCGGGTTTCCTCCGTTACACTCGACCCTACCTCCCAAATGGCCATTGTGAAATTCAGGATGAACACCGAACTCAAGATCCCTGACGACAGCACGCTGACAATTGGCAGCAGCACGCTTTCTTCCGATAATGCCCTGATCATTGAGCCAGGCCATTCCCGCGCCATGGCAGCCCCGGGCACGGTACTGACCCACACGCTTGAGCCGTCCAGCCTTGAGCAGCAGGTGAGCAACTACATTTTTGGCGGAGGCAATCTGGATCAATGAAGGCCGTTGCCTGCGCGCACATTGGCGGCTGAGATTTTTTGTAACAAAAACAGCAAGAACGCCTTGACGACCCCACCCCACCAAGGGTAGATCACCTCCACCGAACGATGGCGGCGTAGCTCAGCGGTAGAGCAGGGGAATCATAATCCCTTGGTCGGCGGTTCAAATCCGTCCGCCGCTACCATCTTTCCTTGAAAATCAAGACTTTAGAAATCAGTAGTTTTTCTATTTCTTGATGTTCGGGTTTCTTCCCATAAAAATTGCAGTCATCTGAATTTATGGTGACACTTATTCTGCCACTGATAAGCAAAATTCTTTTTGCCTGATGCTATCCACACAAAAAAAGCATCGCATAGCGTGTCCTTCAGAGAAGGCACAACGCCATACAACGCTCACTCTAAAAAACCGTCAGATCAGCCTTCAGATAATTCGGGCTGAGGCTGAATGTCAGGCTGAGGTTCTTCCCCCCGCACCGGAGCATCGCCTTCTTCTCCACGAGAAACATCCCCACCATCTTCGGAACCGCTTGAGGTATTACGCTGGCGAGACGCCTGACGCTCTGCTCGCTCCTGCTGGCTCTGCTGGGCAGCCTGAGCCATGGCGTTCATAATGCGGAAATAATGTTCGGCGTGCTGAAAATACGCTTCAGCCGCAACACGATCGCCCGCACCTGTCGCATCCCGACCATGCTGAAGATATTTTTCAAAAAGCTGCTGTGCCGTCCCACGTACACGAACATCAGGGCCATGACTATCGAACACGTGGTTCCGGTTCATCGGAATCTGACCATTCAGATGCCGGGAAGAACCACCACTCCCGCTACCACTAGAGCGATGATTTCTGGTTCGCATCCGTTTTACATTCATGAGCTATCGCAGCACTTTCACGTTCATGGCATTCTGCATGAAGAAACAGTCGAACTTTTCAAGACGTGCTTCCTGACTGAAGGCCGAATTGTGTGTCGGAACGGGCTTCTTTTCAGCAGAGGAAAACCATTGCTGAGATAAAGGCCCTCATTGCTTTATTCATATGGCGGAAAAAATAAATGATAACCGCCACATTCGCTGAATAAGCAGTTATGATCTTAGCAATCCACCAAGCTAAAGCCAACCTATTTTTTATGTGATTGCATCAGTCCTGACCCGCAAAACTGCGGCCCTTGGCACCCCACCCAGATCCGGCCTGATTTCAACAATCTCCAGCCCATGTTCCTCAGCAACATGCTGTAGATCCCGCGACTGATGAATCCCGATCTCGAAAATGGCTACCCCTTGTGGGGAGAGGAGATAAGGTAGCCGCCCACAAAGGAAACGATACGCCTCCATACCATCTTCCCCTCCATCCAACGCGGTGAGCGGTTCATGCAGTCGGACTTCGGGCATCAGCTCAGCAAGATCAGATGTTGGAATGTAGGGCGGATTGCTCAGCAGCACATCAAAACGCTGGCCTTTCAGTGCATCATCCCATCTGCCTGCCAGAAAAAAGGCGCGCTGTGCCATCCCGCATCGCTTGGCGTTGTGCGCAGCCAGAATCGCGGCGTCGGGGTTGATATCCACGCCAATGCCCCACGCCTTCTGATATTCCGCCAAAGCCGCAAGTAAAAGGCAACCTGTTCCCGTTCCCATATCCAGCACAGACAAGGCTGCCTGCACGTCAGGACAGTAATCAAGAAGACAGGCGAGAACGGTCTCACTATCGCCGCGCGGGATCAAAGTGGCCCGAGAAACAGCAAGATCAAGCGTCCAGAATCCCTTGCTGCCGGTTATGAAGGCCATAGGCTCATGCGCTGCCCGGCGGGTCAGATAGGAGAGAAATGGTTCCTCCTGCACTTCATCACGAGGCGATATCCCTAGCATCTGTTCCGCGCTTTTGCCCAAGGCATACGCCAGAAGCAACCGCGCCTCCCGCCGAGGATTTTCAATGGCAGACGCTGCCAGCACCTGCGCACCATGAGCAAGCAACTGACCCAGCGGCTGGCTGGCTGCATGTTTTTCTGCTCTACTCATAAGGAACCCTTTATCAGAGCGGTACTGTTTGAAATGACATTTTCATCCTGCACCGAACGCGTCCTGCGGGTGCTCTTACCCTTCTGCGCTGCCATTGTCTCCCTTACGGTCGGAGCATCAATGGCACACGCAGGCGATTTTACGGTGACTGACGAGAAAGCGGATGCAGAAATCTCCGAGATTTCCCGTCTTTATCTTGATGGAAAGCTGGCTGCCATTTTCAAACTGGATGACAAAAATCGCGGGAAGACCGTGCGCATCCCGACCCCGATTGGCCGGATTGACCACACGTATACCCTCTGCGGCGAAATCACCATTCGCACACCAGAAGGACGGGTAGAAACGCACGAAGTCAGCAATGATGGCACGCTTCACAATCCGGATGGCCATCACCTTTATGCGCTGGGCTCCAACAACTTTACCGAATTCTTCCTGATGGACCCCGATGATGACTCCATTGCGGAGCATCACCCTACCCATTCCAATGTCTGCTCCATGCCGGTCAGTTAGCCCCTCGGGCCAACATCTCGGCAGAACTTGGAACACTCGGCCAAGGCCGACCTCAGAACCCTTCCGCGGCCAGAAGTTCGGCCTGTTCTTCCTGTGTCAGGGCATCCACAAAATCATCAATTTCGCCGAGAATGATGCGATCAATCTTGTAGAGCGTCAGATTAACCCGATGGTCTGTCACGCGGCCCTGCGGAAAATTATACGTCCGGATACGCTCTGAACGGTCGCCCGTCCCCACCTGAGATTTCCGGTTCGCTGCGCGGGATGCGTGGGCTTCCGCCCGTTCCCGCTCATACAGTCGCGCCCGCAAAATCTTCATGGCTTTTGCGCGGTTCTTATGCTGGCTTTTTTCTTCCTGCATGGCCACCACTATGCCGGTAGGCAAATGGGTAATGCGCACAGCACTTTCAGTTTTGTTCACATGCTGGCCACCAGCGCCAGACGCCCGATAGACGTCAATCCGCAAATCACCTTCATCAACCGTAACATCAACCTCTTCTGCCTCAGGCAGCACCGCCACGGTTACGGTGGAGGTATGAATCCGGCCCTGACTTTCCGTTGCAGGCACACGCTGCACACGATGAACACCAGATTCATATTTCAATCGTGCGAAAACGCCCTTCCCGCTGATTTCCGCAATCCCTTCGCGCAGACCACCAAGCTCGCTCTCATCATAATCCATGATGGAAAAACGCCAGCCTCGCAGGTCCGCATATCGACGGTACAGATCAAACAGTTCTGCCGCAAAAAGAGCAGCTTCATCTCCGCCGGCGGCAGGCCGCACTTCCAGGATGGCACTTCTCTCGTCAGCAGCATCTCGCGGAAGCATGGCCAGACGCACATCCTGCCGTAGTTGCGGCAATGTTTCCTGAAGTTCGGCCAGTTCCAGCTCGGCCAGTTCTTTCATTTCCGGGTCTGCCAGCAACGCTTCCGCCTGCTGGGCAGCCTGCTCAGCCGAGCGTAGCGCGGTGATGCGCGCTACCAGTGGCTCAATTTCTCCATATTCACGGGATGCCTGCGTGAAAGCCTCACCGCTTATGCCACTGGCCAACTGGGCTTCCAGTTCAAGCGCCCGGCTGACAATTCTGTCCAGCCGTTCATCCAAAGTCATTGCGCCGTTGACCCACCCACACCTGCAAACACCGCTTTTGCATTAGACAGAAGCCTCTCACGAGAGACCTCTTCCTCCTGCCCGGTTTCCATGGCCTTGACCCGGAAGGCCCCTTTGGCCAGTTCATCCTCACCCAGAAAAATCACGTGGCTGGCATTCTGTTTGCCTGCCCGCTCCATCCGCTTGCGCAAGGAGCCACGATACCCGATTTCCACCCGCACTCCCTGCCGACGCAGCCCCTGCAAGATCTGGAAAAGTGCTTTTTCATCGGGTGAACCAACCGGCACGATTACAACCGAGCGCGGCGCAGCCGGAGACGCATCCAGCAACATGGAAAGGCGCTCCACACCAGCAGCCCAACCAATGGAAGGCACTTCCGGCCCACCCATCTGCTGAACCAGGCCGTCATAACGGCCGCCTGCCATAACCGTGCCCTGAGAGCCCAGCTTGCTGGTCACAAATTCGAAGGTGGTGTGATTATAATAATCCAGCCCACGCACAATGCTTGTGTTGACCTTGTACTCAATTCCGAAGCCATCAAGCGTGCGGCGCAGATCATCCCAGAATGTGCGGGCTTCCGGCGTCAGAAACTCTTCCATCATGGGGGCATCTGCCACCAGAGACCGATCACCCGCGTCCTTGCTGTCCAGAATCCGCAGCGGATTTTTCTCCAGCCTGATGCGGCTTTCTTCTGAAAGGCGATCCTTATAGCCGGAGAAATAAGACACCAGCGCAGCACGCCACGCATCCCGGCTGGCCGTATCGCCCAGCGTATTCAGCTCCAAGGTCACGTGTTCCGCCACACCCAGCGCCATAAGCACCTGATGCCCCAACGCTATTGCCTCAGCATCAGCAAGAGGTTCCGCCGCACCCATCAGTTCTGCACCAATCTGATGGAACTGACGATAACGCCCTTTCTGTGGCCGCTCATGCCGGAACATGGGACCTGCATAGAAAACCTTCTGCGGCAGGGATTGCGTAAGCCCATTTGTCACCAAAGCGCGGCAGATGGCAGCCGTGCCCTCCGGGCGCAGGGTCAGGCTTTCGCCATCACGGTCACTGAAAGAATACATCTCCTTGGAGACAACATCTGACGTATCGCCCAGCGAGCGGGAAAATACTTTCGTGTCCTCGAAAATCGGGGTGGACCATTCATCAAACCCGTATAGCCCCGCAATATGGCGCGCTGTTGAGACAACATGCGTGTAACGCCGCTGCTCCTCGCCAATAAGGTCGTGCGTTCCTCTTACGGGTTGAATGGTGCTCACAGATCTTTTCCCGATCACAGCGCCCGCCACCGGCTATTACGCAGCGGGCTGTCTCTTCAAATTTTACGATAAAAAACCAAGGCGCATGGTCTGACTGCCCGGAAACAGACCATGCTGGGCCTCAGCTTTTATTTAGCGGAAGACATTTCCGGCAGTTCTTCCGTCTTGCCTTCAGCCTTTTCCTTGGCTTCTTCGGCCTGAATGGCTGCCACACGGGCTTCCACCAGCTCCACCACATGCTCAATCATGTCGCCAGCCGGAATAGTATGGTCCTGCTTGCCAGCAGAATAAACCATATGACGGCCTGAACCACCGCCCGTTACACCCAGATCCGTCATCAGGGCTTCACCCGGTCCGTTCACGACGCACCCGATAATGGAAAGCGTCAGCGGAGTTTTGATATGGGCCAGACGGTCTTCGAGCGTCTGAACCGTTTCCACCACATTGAATCCCTGACGGGCACAGGACGGGCAGGAAATAATCTTTACGCCACGGTGACGCAGGCCAAGGGATTTAAGAATATCCCACCCGACCAACACTTCTTCTTCCGGCGCGGCAGAGAGCGAAACGCGCATGGTATCACCCACACCGGCCCACAGCAGATTGCCCAGACCAATGGAAGATTTGACAGTGCCGGCACGTTTGCTGCCAGCTTCCGTGATACCGATATGCAGCGGGTAGTCACATGCATCAGCCAGCTGCTGGTAGGCAGCCACCGCCATGAAGACATCAGATGCCTTCACGCTAATCTTGAATTCACGGAAATCATGATCTTCCAGAATCTTGGCATGTTCCAGAGCGCTTTCTACCAGTGCTTCCGGGTTAGGCTCGCCGTATTTTTCCAGCAGATGCTTTTCCAGAGACCCGGCATTCACACCGATACGGATGGAACAACCGTAATCCTTGGCGGCATTGACAACTTCTTTCACACGCTCGGCGTTGCCAATATTACCGGGGTTGATACGCAGGCAGGCCGCGCCAGCCTTGGCGGCTTCAATAGCGCGCTTGTAGTGAAAGTGAATGTCCGCCACGATGGGCACGTTCACTTCCCGCACAATTTCTTCAAGCGCCTTGGTGCTTTCTTCGTCCGGGCAGGACACGCGGACAATATCCACACCAGCCAGTTCTGCACGGCGGATCTGTTCGATCGTGGCCTGTGCATCACTGGTCAGGGTGTTGGTCATGGTCTGGACAGAAATCGGCGCATCCCCACCGACGGCTACCTTGCCGACATGGATCTTCCGTGATTTCCGACGCTCGATATACTGGTAAGGCCGGTAGCCACTCATCTTACATCCTTTTGTCGAGACGACAGTTGATCAGGCAAACCGTGTTGTGGTGCACGATCACCCATTACGTTTGATGCCTTCCTGCCAAAATCAATGCGCGTTGGCTACATGAAAGCGCGTAAAAGAGGCATTCAATGTCCGCCCAATCCCTGTAACTGACGGGCATTCAGGTCATCCGCGCTGGTTTCAGGAGGGGGGCTGCTCTTACGCCGCGGCATGGAACGCACTGGCATGGCTGGCGCATTCTCCTGCACGACACCGTCCTGATCCGGCTGGGCGGATGAAGAAGCGGCCTTTCCGCCTGCCGGCAATGTGGAGGATGGCACATCTTCCGACTGCGAGCCATTATTCTGTTGTTGCGGCTTTGAAGAACTCTGCGGTGAAGCAAGCCCGACAGCAGGAAGCGACGGAGCGGCTGGTACGGATGATGATGCCGAGGGGGATGTAACCACACCCGATACAGGCACCCCCGCAAGGCTCCCGTCCCGCACAGCGTCAACCGTCAAGGGCAGCTTCCGCCGCACCGCGCCATTACGACCAAGATGAGGCGTTGTCACACTTCCGGCAGCAACCATAACGCCGCCAGCATTACCAACTGTCAGACTATAGGGGCCGTTTTCTGGTGGTACATCCCACTGGTCACCTGGCTGCATGATGTGGTCATACACCACTTTTCCGGCACCATCCTTTACCTGCACCCAACTCGCGGCATCCGCCTTCAAGACAAGTTGGTTTGCATCTGCTCCAGTAGACTCGCTCCCTTCGGCACTGTCCGAAGACGGTGCCGGTGTATTCGCCGCAGGAGAAGAAACACCTTCCGTCCCGCCAGCCAAACCGGAAGCCTGTTCTGTTGCTCCCTGCGCTGACGAGGCCAACGGATCATTTGAAGCTATGGCAGGAACTGAATGCTCTGCGCCCCCTAAAGGCGCGCCCGATGCCGGGGCTGGCGCAGGCTGCGGTGGAGGAGAAGCACCCGGATCAGGCAAGATGGACGCCACCTGCGGGGAAGGAGCATTGGCCGTTTTCTCGCCCGGAATAATCTCTGCCACGGGCGGCACATGTTCAGGCACCGGCGGAGCATGACCTACGAATTGGTACCAGCCCACATAGGCCCCTACCAGCACCAGCAACCCGAGAGAAACTGTAACCCCCGGCGGAATCCGCCGATCAGGCGGTGGTGCCGGAAAAGTCAGTTCGGGTTTGCGGTTTCGAACCTTCCCTTCCCGCTTGTAGCGCTGCACCACATCTTCAGCATCAAACCCCAAGGCTTGCGCGTACGTGCGCAAGAAGCCCAAGGCGTAGGCCTCTGCCGGAAAAACCCCGGCACGCCCACTTTCCAGAGCCTCCAGATAAGCTTCCCGAATACGCAACCAGTCGGCTATCTGCGGTAATGTCCAGCCAAGCTGCTCCCGCCGCATACGCAACGCGCTTCCCACACCAACACTCGCCACATCTGGCAGGACGGGGGAAGCGGCAGGTTTTTCCTGCTCGGGAACAGAACGGGTATCAGCCATCAGCATCCATACGTCGCTGCTGGCGCACCAGTGCCAGCACAGCTTGATCAACAAGGTCCGCAATAATGTCAGCCACAGGCTGAACGGCCTTCACCATTCCGACAGACTGCCCGGCCATGACAGATCCGTTTTCAACATCTCCCTCTATTACAGCCCGACGCAGGGCGCCAGCCCAGAAATGTTCGATCTCAAGCTGGGCTTCCTCACGCGAGATTGCACCACTCTGAAAGCGACTGATCACATCCGCCTGATGCGCCACGAAACGGCTGCTTCCTTCATTGGCCAGCCCCCGCACCGGAATAACGGGAAAACGTTCGTCAAGCTGAACGGAGGTTATGGCATCCCGCGCATTAGCCCGCACAAACGCTTTTTTGAACTTTTCATGGGCAATACTTTCCGCCGCAGCGGCAAAACGGGTGCCTAACTGGCCGCCGGAAGCCCCCAGTTCCAGATAGGAAACCAGCGCGTCCCCGCGCCCCAGGCCGCCAGCCACAAATACCGGCACCTGGTCAATGTGGGGCAGAATTTCCTGCGCGAGCACCGTCAGAGAAACGGGGCCGACATGACCGCCAGCTTCCGCCCCTTCAATCACCAGCGCATCCACACCCATTTTGATCAGCCGTTTGGCCAGCACCAGAGCAGGCGCAAAGGCCACCACCTTAGCACCGCCATCCTTGGCGGCCTTGATGGCCGCCCCCGGTGGAATGCCGCCAGCCAGCACAATATGGCCAACGCCTGCCTGCAAACACACATCCACCAACTCGGAAAGCTGGGGGTGCATGGTGATCAGGTTCACGCCGAATGGTTTGTCCGTCAGCGCACGGGTAGCCGCTATTTCTTCGGCCAGACGGTCCGGTTCCATGGCGCCACAGGCAATCACCCCAAAGCCACCAGCGTTGGAAATGGCGGAAACCAGATGACGTTCACTAACCCAGGACATCGCCCCGCCAAGAATGGCATACTGGGTCCCCAGAAAATCTGCACCACGCTGGCATAGGTGCTGAAGGCGCTTCCGCGCCCGTTCTTTCTCGGACTCGGTCGGCAATGCCGTCAGATCGCGCTCTATCACGTCAGACATTGTCCAGCCCATATGCCGTATGCAGGGCACGCACTGCCAGTTCTGCATATTCCGCAGCCACCAGAACGGAGACCTTGATCTCACTGGTGGAAATCACCTGAATGTTGATCGAACGCTCGGACAGGGTACGGAACATGGTGCTGGCCACCCCTGCGTGCGAGCGCATGCCTGTGCCCACCACGCTGATTTTCACAACATCGTCGTCTGTCGCCAGTTCTTCGTACTGAACCGCATCCCGCACAGATTCCAGCGTACTGATGGCGCGCGGTAGATCAGTCTTGCTGGTTGTGAAGGTCATGTTTGTTGTACCGTCAGCGCCGGTGCTCTGCACAATCATGTCCACATTGACGTTGGCTTCACTCAACGGGCCGAAAATTGCAGCGGCAATCCCCGGACGATCAGGAATCCGCCTTACAGACAGCTTGGCCTCATCACGGGAATACGCGATGCCAGTCACCAGTTTCTTTTCCACTATTTCGTCCTCATCCACCACCAGGGAGCCGGGAAGCTTACCTTCAACCAAGGCTGGCCCATCTACAAAGCTTGAAAGAACCTGCACACGCACGCCTTGCCGCATGGCCAGACCAACGCTCCGTGTCTGAAGAACCTTCGCACCGACGGATGCCAGTTCGAGCATTTCCTCATAGGTGATTTTTTCGAGCTTGCGTGCTTTTGACACAATGCGCGGATCTGTCGTGTAGATCCCGTCCACATCGGTATAGATATCACACCTGTCTGCCTTGATGGCTGCGGCCAGCGCAACGGCCGAGGTATCAGACCCCCCACGGCCCAGCGTGGTCACACGCCCGTCCGGCCCCACGCCCTGAAAGCCAGCCACCACAGGCACAACACCTTCCGCCATGCATCCCAGCAGATGGGCGCCGTCAATTGTGTCCAGGCTGGCCTTGCCATGTGCCGAATCGGTCCGGATGGGAACCTGCCACCCGGCCCAGGAACGTGCGGGCACACCAAGTTTCTGCAGGGCAATGGCCAGAAGGCCACTGGTCACCTGCTCACCGGTCGCCACAATGGAATCATATTCCCGCGCGTCATGCAGGTCAGAAAGCGCATCGCAATAACCGACCAGCTTGTTGGTTTCCCCCGCCATGGCGGAGACAACAACCAGCACATCACAACCAGCGTCTTTCTGTTTCTTGACACGCTCGGCCACGGCCTTAATGCGCTCAATATCCCCCACGGACGTTCCGCCAAACTTCATGACGATCCGAGGCACGGAACCGGGCATAATTTTTTCTCCACCAGACAGGCCGTAAACAGACCGTTCTTTTCACCTTCCACGCGCACTGCTGGCATGAAAGACACAAAAGGACGGTTGCGAAGCTTCACAAGGCGCGTCACATACCCTTCCCGGCCCCCTCTCGTCCAGCGGGGGAGATCAGCAGGAAAGGAATTTTGTTCCATGCATCCCTCCAGCCGCGACGCTGCATCCTCCGTTTCCCCCGAAGAAATTGCCCGCTTTGGCGCTCTGGCGGATAAATGGTGGGACCCCTCCGGCCCCATGCGGCCCCTGCATGCCATGAATGAACTGCGCATAAGCTGGGCCTGCCGCCACTTCCCCCTGCGTGGGCGCGCCAGCCGCCGCGTACGCGTGCTTGATATCGGCTGCGGCGCGGGTTTGGCCAGTNTATCGGCGGCGGCGCGGGTTTGGCCAGTGAGGCACTGGCAAGGGCGGGCCATGATGTTCTGGGCCTTGACGCCTCTCCCAACGGCATTGCCGCTGCACGGACGCATCTTGAAAATCACCCGCTTCCCGATGGCTCCGGCCCGCTGACTTATCGTGTTGGCAGCGCAGAGGAACTGGTGGCGGAAAACGCCAGATTTGATGCCGTAGTCGCCTTAGAAATTATAGAGCATGTGACTGATCCTAAAAGATTTATGCACATGCTGGCTGATCTGGCGGAACCGGGTGGCATTGTGATTGTATCCACCATGAACCGCACCCTGAAATCTCTGGCCATTGGCAAAATTGGGGCGGAATATCTGCTCCGCCTCCTGCCGGTTGGTACGCATGAATGGCGGAAATTTATTACCCCTGCCGAACTGGGCCGATATGGCCGCTCAGCAGGTCTGAGCATCCAGGCTATTGCAGGCATGGTGCCCAGCCTGACCGGCTGGAAGGAAAGCCGCAACCTTGATGTAAATTACATTGCGGCTTTCAGAAAAAGCTGATTCCGGCGCGCTCAGGAAGCCGGAACACGCAGGAATTCAAAACACGTGGGGCTGCCAATTGGCGTAAAGTCCCATGTGAAACTGATCTTTCCCGTCGTTTTATCAACCCGGAAGGATGTGATGGAATCACTCCTCTGGTTTGCAACGTACAAATAGCTGCCTGACGGATCAAACATGAGAGACCGCCCATAATCCGCATGGGTCCAGATCTCATCCACCAATGTCAGGCCTCCATCCTTGGCAACCTGAAACACAGCCAGCGAATCCCCCAGCCTGTTGGACACGTAGAGAAAATGTTCATCAGGAGAGAGCAGAATGCCTGCGGCCAACGTGCTGCCACGGAAATGCGCTGTCACGCTACTGACAGTCTGCTGCGGCGCTATCTTGCCTGTCTGCGGGTCAAAATCCGCTACCACAACCTTGGAGTCCTGCTCACATAGCAGATAGAGCTTGTGTCCATCCGACCCAAACTCAAAATGTCTGGGTGCCGAACCCGGCGTCATGGTTGTAAAGGGCACAGCGGCAGGAGTGAGCTTGCCGGTATCCAGATTGATGGTCCACACGTAAACACGGTCCAGCCCGGCATCCATCACCAGAACGTATTTGCCTGTGGGGTCAGCCTTCACCATGTGGGGATGGGCTGATGAATGATCGCTGATGGCAAAATTGCCCGGCGGGTTATCCGCCGCCCGATCTGGCATGCGGGGCCCAGTGTTGTGCAGCAGTTCGGTCATACGACCCAGAGAGCCATCGGCCAGAACATGCAGAACCCCGACCGTTCCCCCGGTATAATTAGCGACCATGACATACCTGCCAGAGGGATGGACGCTCAGATGCGCCGGGTCCGCGCCGCCGGAGGCAACAGTATTCAACTTTGTCAGGGCACCTGTTGCATGATCAATTGAGAACGCCGTTACAGAGCCACTATGCGCCGTATCAAAATCATTGATCTCACTGACGGCATACAGAAACCGTTTATCCGGTGAGAGCGCAATATAGGACGGACTGGCAATGTCCGTAAATGTCATCAGGTTTGTCAGAACGCCCGTCTTCGGATCCATTTCAAAGACGGTAATCCCTTCCCCATTTCCTCCCGGCGGCCCGTGTTGGGTATATCCCCCCACATAACAATATGTGCGCTCCCGTGATTCCGGATCAGCCGGATCTGGAGCCTTGGCCGTATCGTCCTGAGCGTAGGCCGGAAGCGCTACCGTCACGGCTCCGGCCATGCCAGCAAGCCCGAACAGACGACGGGAAAGAGAATGAGTCATAAACAAGAGCCTTGTTGTTCTTTTCAATTTTTAATGCGGCATTTTACACACCGGGCCGATGGTTCCCTGATAACGGGTCCATGTCTGGGTTTCGCCAAAAAGCGGCAACCCGATATATCCCCGCAGTTTTAGAACATCTTTTCTGGGAGACCATATCTGCGCCTGATAAACGCTTCCGGTGTCAGGGTCTAGAATCTTGCCGTTCCAACGCCCGCCTTCATCAGAAGATGCCCGGAAATCGGTAAGCATCAGAAGATTGCACTCCGAATTCCCCTTTTTGTCACGCGGAACATCCGTGCCCTCATATTGCAGCCCAACAAGGTGACCACATACCGTATCCCCGCACGTTCCTATCTTGAACACGCCATCATGGCCCTGGCTAAGCCAATACCCCTCAAATGGGTTAGCTGGAGAGCTTTCCGCTTTGGCGGCGTCTGGCGCGATCAGGAACGCACACATCAGAACTGGGTAAAGGAATGCTGCAAGCCATCTGTTCTTTCTGCTCACCTTGTCCCTCTCCATATTCCTGCAACCAACCTGTCTGGCTGCGTCTTTGCCTTGGCACCTTAAGATTCAACAATCAGGTAGGCAGGTGTAGTCACCCCGCCGTTTTAGCACTTTTCAACAGTCAGCTATCTGTGCGCCGAACCCACGGAATAGCCACAACATCTACGCCTTCTTCACGCAGCATTTCATGGTCACGTTCCGTCGCGTTTCCATAAATGCCCCGTTCAGCGGCCTCACCGTGGTGAATCCTTACAGCTTCTTCCGCAAAGCGGTCACCCATGTTCTCGCAGTTCTGCTCTACCGCCTGCCGTATTTTCTGAAAGGCGACCAGAACCTTATCGGGCATTCCTCCGCCTGCAGGGCCCTGCACCGCAGGCTCAGATACAGGCTTCTCTGGCTTATCGGAACGCCTGTTCAGCCCACCTTTAACTATAGCTGGCGCCATCAAGGCCTGCTGAACATCTGATGTTCCGCATTCAGGGCAGCTTAAAAAGCCTTCCTTCTGCAAGTGTGCAAAGGTCGCGCTATCGCGGTACCAGCCCTCAAACGCATGGCTGTTGACGCACTGCAAGCGGTAACAGATCATTGTCCTTCTCTTTCAGGCGCCAGCAAAACCTCCTTGCTTTCAGGCAAGTCCGAGTGCGGCATCCAGTTTTCCCTGCCGTTCCAGCGCCATCAGGTCATCACATCCACCCAGCGCTTTCTCTCCTACAAACACCTGAGGCACCGTGGTGCTGCCGCCTGAGCGGTCATAAGCCTGCTGGCGTTCCGGCGTTCCGCGCGGAGCATTGATTTCCTGAAACGCAACATTCTTGCTGCGCAGCAACTGCACAGCCCTTACGCAATAAGGACATCCGGGCTGGGTATAAATTTCAATGGCTGGCATAGGGGTGTCCCACTCTATTTTGTGTTTCATTCATTAAAGACGCTTTTGCGCCATGTGATGCCCGCCATATACGGCACCACACCTGTTTCATGTCGTTTCCAATATCGGAAAGTCCAGATCAATCTCTTTTTGCGATGGCACTTCAGCCGCCACCAGTACCGAGACCGAACGGGCACCTGCCTGCAGCAAGGCGTTGGTACAGGCCGTTGCCGTTGCGCCAGATGTCAGCACATCATCCACCAACACAACCTCCTTACCTGAAATCAGTTCCGCATACGGTGCCCTGACCACAATAGCGCGTGCCATTTCCTCCTGCCGTTCCCGGCGGGAAAAACCCGCAAGACGTGAGGTGGCGCGTGTACGGGCCAAACCATCTGGCCGACAGGGGACACCGGCAAGCCTCGCCACTTCCCATGCCAGAAGAGCAGCCTGATTATAACGCCGCTTCAAAAGACGCATCCTGTGAACAGGCACAGGCACCACAAGGCAATCTGGCGTAAAAAGAGCCTGCCCTGCCTGCCACATCCGTTTCCCCAGAAAACGAGCATTTTCCTGCCTATCCGCATATTTCAACTGTAAAATCAGATCTCTGGCACCCTTGTCATACAAAAAGGCTGCACGTGCATGATCCCACACCGGAGGGTGGCGCTCACATTTGGCGCACCATCTTTCTGCATTCAAATACGCTTCTGATGCCTGAGGTGCGCCGCATTTGACGCAGAAAGGCTGCGTAATCGGTGTGAGACGCCCAAAACAGACAGAACAGACGCCGCCCGACACGTCTGTTTCCACGCCACATAACTGGCAGGATGGCGGAAAGAGCATATCAAGTGTTCCATGGCCCAGCCAATGCGCCGCCATCCTGAACATCAGCCGCGTTCTTCCGCCTCCCTCAGATGTCATGCGTCCCCTCTTGGCAAACGCCAAAGACTAGCGCAGACCATAAAGCCATGGAGGCTCCTATCATTTTTGACCGCCCAGCCGTGCGTCTGCACAAGACACGTGCTGCACGTTTACAACAGGCCGTCACACCCATTCTCACCGCTGCTGCGGATATTCTGCTGGAACGTCTGGATGATGTCACGCGCCCCCTTCATTCGGCTCTGGATTTAGGAGGACGCGGGATTATCGCGCCACGCCTCCTGAAGCGCGGAATGGACGTTGTCTGTTGTGAGCCCACACCTCCTCCCACCTTATCCGAAAGCGCACCAACTGTGTGCGCTGATGAAGAGTGGCTGCCTTTCGCGCCTCACAGTTTTGATCTGGTTGTTGCCAACCTGTCCCTTCATTGGATCAATGATCTTCCGGGCACGCTGACCCAGCTCCGCCAGACCCTCAAGCCAGACGGACTGTTTCTGGCCAGTGTTCCCATTCTGCCAACGTTACGGCCGCTCAAACAGGCGCTGGAAATGGCGGAACTCGCTTTGAGTGATGGTGTTTCCCCCCGCGTTTCTCCTCTTCCCACACAGCAGAGTTGCGCCCACTTGCTTCAACGGACAGGTTTTGCCCTCCCTGTAGTGGATACGGAAAAACTGGATCTTCGATACCGCTCATTGACCAGCCTCATACGGGATTTGCGCGCTGCCGGAGAAACCAATGCATTAAAACTGCGCAGCCACATCATTCCACCGCGCATGCTGTTTCCTGCCGCAGCAGCAGAACTCGCCGCACTGGAGGATCAGGAGGGGACTTTTGCCATGCCGTTGCACATGGCCATTCTTACGGCATGGAGCCCTTCCCCCTCACAACCAAAACCTCTCCAGCCGGGACAATTCACGCACTCTCTTGAAGAAGCGCTGAAAAACCCAGTTCCGCCGAATACACCTTCCTGAGGCCTTATCCGCCAGTCACACTCATATGGCGGGCTGGTCCCTGAACATCTCCGGGCTTAACCCCCAGCATGAAATTATGACCACGTGGCTTGAGGGCAATGGCTGTTTGAATACCAGCCAACAGCGCTGCATCATCCCCACCGGAACGCATGATTTCGCGCAGGTCAATCCCGTCTTCCTGCCCCAGGCATGTGTAAAGCCGCCCGGTACAGGATACTCTTACCCGGTTACAACTATCACAGAAATTATGGCTCATAGGGGTAATGAACCCAATGCGTCTTCCGGTTTCAGCAACCCGCATATATCGGGCAGGCCCGCCTGTTCTGTCTCCCAAAGGTTCCAGCGTCCAACGGCTCCCCAACTGTGTTTTTACCGTGGAAAGTGGAAGGTATGTGGCCGTACGGTCTTCCCCTGTCTCGCCCATCGGCATGGTTTCAATCAGACAGAAATCCGCTCCGATGTCTCCACACCATGCCAGCATGTCATCAAATTCATCATCATTCACACCTGCCATGGCAACGGTGTTAATTCGCACAGCCAAGCCTGCCGCCCGTGCTGCACGGATGCCCTCCAGTGTGGCAGCAAGCTTTCCTCGTCGCGTTATCTGCGTAAAACGTGCCTCATCCAACGTATCCAGACTAACGTTCACGCGACGTACACCGGCTTTGAACAATGTTTCCGCATAAAGGGCCAACCTGCTGCCGTTAGTCGTCAACGTCAGTTCCTCAAGCCCCCCGTCCTGTTCAGGATGATGAAGCCAGTGACCAAGATGCTCGAGAAAGACGCCGATATCCTTGCGAACAAGCGGCTCCCCGCCAGTAAGACGCAATCTTTTAACGCCATGCTTCACAAACACGCGGCACAGACGAAAAAGTTCTTCGAAATCAAGAACATCAGCGCGCGGCAAAAACGTCATGCTTTCGGCCATGCAGTAAACACACCGCATATCACACCGATCTGTCACCGACATTCGAAGATAGGAAATACGGCGGCCAGCAGGATCAATTAAAGAGGACAACATAGGTCCACTATATAGCAAAACACCATCACGTTGTCGAAATCCAAATGCGGGCCGCGCCTATCGGGCACGAGAGCTTCTTCAGCCAAAGAAACCATATGTGGAAAAGAAAAAAGAGCAGAACCTACGCCACAAACCAACCCTGGCTCGTCTTCGCTCATTATCAGAAACGGAGAGCCAAACAGAAACGGTGACTAATGGCTTGTAGGATGGTCTGGAAAATCAGGCTCTATAGCGCAAGTTGCGCGTGTCAGATTTTTTCGGCGACTCTTCTAAAGTAAGAGCCGTCTTCAATGTATGAAGAAAAATAAAGAATTCGGGGACGGAAGGCAACCAATACGCCCCCCTTCCCAACTCTAAGGCCCCTTATCCTGCATTGTTTCAAACGCAGATGAAGGAAGACACTCATTATATCCTATTGCTACCGTATTCCCCCGCCTGACTGGAGACATTGCAAAAGTTAGCCCTTTCGCAAAAGACATCCTCAGCCGTCAGCGTTGACCTACACCCAGCACGAATATCGTACTCGTGCTGGGTGCCGGGTTCAACACCATGCGAAAAAAGCGCTCACAGGGTTTGGGTATAATTTTTCAGGAAGTCTTTTACATCATCAGCCAAATCAGGGCGTTCGAGGGAGAATGCAATCTGCGCTTCCAAGAAGCCGATCTTATTGCCGCAATCAAAACGACGGCCTTCATACCGCAGACCATGGAACGGAACTTCGCCAATGGTTTTTGCCATGGCGTCTGTCAATTGCACTTCACCGCCTGCACCTTTTTCCAGCTTGGAAAGATAAGGCATGATTTCAGGGGTAAGAATATAGCGTCCAATAATGGACAGGTTGGACGGTGCCTCTTCAGGTTTCGGCTTTTCAACCAGACCTTTCACCTCGACCAGACGCCCATCATCCTTACCGGTATCCAGAATACCATAGCGGTTGGTGTGTTCACGCGGCACTTCGGTAACGGCAACAACGCTACCACCCGTCTGGTAATAGGCATCAGCAAGCTGCTTCAGGCAGGACGTTTTTGCCTGCACAATGTCATCGGGTAGCAAAATGGCGAACGGATCATCCCCAATAAAGCTGCGTGCACACCAGATGGCATGCCCCAAACCCAGCGGTTCCTGCTGACGCACCGCCACCAGAGACCCTGCTTCAATGGAACTCGGCTTCAGGGCTTCCAGCGCCTCTACCTTGTTACGCTCACGCAGTGTTGCTTCCAGTTCGTAAGCAATATCGAAATAATCGATCAGGGAATCCTTTCCACGACCTGTAATCAGGCAGAATTCCTCAATCCCTGCTTCACGCGCTTCATCAATCGCATATTGAATGAGAGGCCGGTCAACAACTGTCAGCATTTCCTTGGGCATGGCTTTGGTTGCCGGCAGGAAGCGTGTACCCAGTCCTGCAACAGGCAGAACTGCTTTACGTAAAGGCTTGGGCTTGGACACGAATACGACACCTTGAATTAAAGTTCAGTTGCAACAAATGCGCCACGGTATCGCTACTATCGGGGGCCTGCTTCGTCAAATCAGCCCAGATAGTGCCACACCTGCTCTTGTAGAGAGCGAACTCTCCGATAAGGTAACGCATTTGCGATAACAAAGATTACCGGGATTTTAAACAAACAAAGAAAGGCCTGACTATGGCATTTGGGCCATTTTCAGACTGAAATAATATTTTTATGCTAAAAATTCATGATTCCGAGAAAAATCAGCTTTTATGTTTTGCTGAATTTTTCCGGAAATCAGAGAATTGGTGCGGCCGAGAAGACTCGAACTTCCACGGGGTATTCCCCCACAAGCACCTCAAGCTTGCGCGTCTACCATTCCGCCACGGCCGCCCCGTGACAACCAGTACCGAAAGAGCGATACCGTTTGGTGAGAAGCCCTATAACCGAACCAACATCAGGCGGCAATGACCAACAAACACTTTTTATGGGAAATCAGCAAAAACCCGGTCCCTTACCCTTATGCTCTCTCCCGCATGCAGGATATTGCCCAGAAAATCCGCTCCCAGCAGGCAGAGGAACGCGTCTGGCTGCTTGAGCATCCCCCTCTTTATACAGCCGGAACCTCCGCCAAACCGGCAGATCTCTTCAACCCCCACCATTACCCTACCTATGATGCCGGACGCGGCGGGCAATGGACCTATCACGGCCCCGGCCAACGAATCGCCTATGTCATGATGGATCTGCAAAAACCCCACGGGCAGGTCCCGGCGCGCGATTTACGGGCCTATGTGCACGCCTTGGAAAATTGGATCATCCGCACATTGGCAGAATTCGGCTTGAAAGGAGAATGTCGGGATGGACGTGTCGGTGTGTGGGTCATTGATCCGCAAAGCGGTCAGGAAGAAAAAATTGCCGCAATCGGGGTGCGCGTTTCACGCTGGGTCAGTTGGCATGGCATAGCCATCAACTTGTGCCCCGACATGGAGGATTTTGACGGCATCGTGCCTTGCGGCATCCGGGAATTTGGGGTCACCAGTTTTCAGAAACTTGGCCTGCCCGTGACCTTTGCCCAACTGGACGCCGCCCTCGCCAAAAACTGGACGGCGGTATTTGGTGAGCCCCCTTCAGCGTTTACGCCTCTTCAAGACGAATAAACAAAGTACGGCGCCGCTCATCAACAAGCCGGATCTCATACAAAGCGAGCCTTGCACCATCATCCCGGAAAATCAGGGTAACGAGCCCCTGAGACGGGTTTTCCGTGCGCGCAAGTGACACCTGAAGAATTCCGGCAGGCTTCTGAATGTCCGTCACCGTCACGGCACCTGTGAGCGACAAAGGATTGCCCATCAGAAGCCCCAGCGGGTTGTGGGCCAGCCCCATACGGGTTTCTGAGCCTGTCTGACTGTCTTTAAATACGGCGTGAGAGCCAGATGCCTCCAGATCCATGGGATGAGGCGCTGTGTAAATCAGGTGGAGATACCCTGCATGATATGTCAGCACGCCTCCGCCTATCGTACCATTGGGCCATGTCTGGCTAAAGGGCACATTCTGCAATTTCACAGCGCGAAGATAGGCTTCAACCCTGTGAACATCATCCTGCCCGGCAGGAGCGCCCTCTCGGCCTGTGGCACACGCCGCCAACGCCAGCAGCCCGAACAGAGCGATGCGGCGGGAAACGCCATAGCGCATGGGGCGACTGGCAGAACCGTCAAACAGAATGGTCATGAAAGAGCTGCATCCTCTTCTGGTGTCCGTAATGTCAGGGCCAGAGCGTGCAGACCGCTGCCAAATTCATAACCAAGCGCGTCATGCACCATGCGCGACCGATTCACGCGGCTCACCCCTTCAAACAGCCGACTGACCAGCAGAACGCGAAAATGCGTTTCCGTTGCTCCGGCTTCTGGTCCTCTTGTTATGGCCACATGATGAGCATGACGGCTGCTTTCATCCAGAATTTCGAGCTTTTGTGGCGCAAATGCGGCGGTCAGTGCCTCTCGCACACGGCAGGCCCGTGCGCCACTCGCCTCAGATGTCGATGCAGAATTGCGACGCGAAGCCATATGTTCCCCCTTGCACAGAACAGTTCATGACGCACATAACCCTGATGATGAAGCGAAGGAATACCCGTCATCGGGCGTTCGATCCGGATCCGGACGCCCCGCAGCGCTGCTGTGACATGCCGGATTGTGACAAACCCGCCGGTTATCGCGCCCCTCGTTCGCGTGAGACGCTCAACCAGTATTACTGGTTCTGCCTCGAGCATGTGAGGGAGTATAACGCCCGGTGGGACTATTACAAAGGCATGTCACCCGGCCAGATCGAAGCGCATCTGCGTGCCGATATCGCATGGGATCGGCCATCGTGGGCGTTTGGGCAGAGTTCAGCCCGCCCCCGCAGCCAGAATTTCAATGAAGAAGAGATCCTCGATCCGCTGGATATTCTTGGTCAGAATCGTCGCGCCCGCGCAGAACGTCGCCGTCAGGCGGCCAGACCGCATATCCCCGACGCCCTGCGTGAACCACTGGCAACGTTGGGTCTGGACTGGCCTGTCACGATGGATGAAGCCAAGGCCCGTTACCGCTCGCTGGCCCGCAAGCACCATCCAGACACAAACAATGGAGATCGTGAGGCGGAAGAACGCCTCAAGGTTATCAACGTTGCCTTTACGATCGTGAGATCACATCTTGCAGGAGAGGGTCTCGAAAAAGCTGGCTGATCGTGCCATCCTGCATCCCCTTCTCTGCCCACCGGGCTCTGTGCATCTGGCCGCATGACCGGAAAGCCCACTTAAAAATCAGACGGATAAAGAATGACTGCTTCTGCAAGCCCGGCTTCCACGGGTGACCTCCCCCCGATTTCCGCCCTTTCAGCGCCGGATCGCGAAGTCTCGGTCCGCGAAGTGTTCGGCCTTGATTCTGACTTCACGGTCCCTGCCTTCTCCCTCCGCACCGAGCATGTGCCAGAAATTGATCCGGCCTATCTGTTCGATCACGATACCACCCTGTCCATTCTGGCCGGGTTCGCCTTCAATCGGCGCGTTATGGTGCAGGGCTTTCACGGAACAGGGAAATCCTCCCACATTGAACAGATTGCGGCCCGGCTGAACTGGCCGTGCATCCGCATCAATCTGGACAGCCATGTCTCCCGTATTGATCTGGTGGGGAAAGACGCCATTGTGGTGCGTGATGGCCAGCAGGTGACCGAATTTCAGGAAGGTCTGCTGCCATGGTGCCTGCAACACCCCTGCGCACTGGTGTTTGATGAATATGATGCCGGACGCCCGGATGTGATGTTCGTGATCCAGCGCGTTCTGGAAGTGGAAGGGCAACTCACCCTTCTTGATCAGAACCGTGTCATCAAGCCGCATCCATGGTTCCGTCTGTTCGCTACAGCCAACACCATCGGTTTGGGCGACACCACAGGCCTGTATCATGGCACCCAGCAGATCAATCAGGGCCAGATGGACCGCTGGAACATTGTCACATCACTGAATTACCTGCCGCATACGCAGGAAGTCGGCATTGTGCTGTCCCGCCTGGGCATTGACCCGAATGACAAAGCAGCCCGCGGTACCATTGAAAACATGGTGGCCCTTGCCAACCTGACACGGGCAGGATTCATGGCGGGCGATCTTTCCACGGTCATGTCTCCCCGTTCGGTCATTGCGTGGGCTGAGAACGAACGGATTTTCAAGGACACAGCTTTTGCGTTCCGCGTCACGTTCCTCAACAAATGTGACGAAGCCGAGCGCAACATGGTGGCGGAATATTACCAACGCTGCTTCAACACGAGTCCTCTGCCTAAAAAGGGCTTCTGAAGTTTGAAGGGAGAGCGGTTTTTCAATGGCTGACAGCAGGAGAGGAGCACAGGCTCCACCGCCGGGCCATAACCGGAATCAGGGAGCGTCAGACTCGGAAAACCGGATTGACGCCTTCAAGCAGGCCACAGCCGCTACCCTGCGCGCATTGGGCGGCCAACGCGATACGGATGTCTCGTTTCATACGGGCAATATGCCGGTCGCGCCCCTCAGTGTGGGGGGGAGTGTGCGTCTTCAGCAGCCCTCCCGCCATCTGCGGGAAGATGAAATTTCGCGTATTCGCGGTGCTGCTGATGCACAGGCGCTACGGCTGAAACATCACGATGCCGATCTGCACAAATCCCGCACGCCTGACGACAGCATGGCGCGGGATGTGTACGATGCTCTGGAACAGGCGCGTATTGAAACCGTCGGCGCACGGCACATGAAAGGGGTCGCCGCCAATCTGCGGGAGCGGCTGGAACAGGACTGCCGTGAAGGCGGCCTTGAACGTATGACTGACCCCAGTCAGCTTTCTCCCGCTGTAGCGCTGGAGCTTCTGGCGCGCGAATATCTGACGGGCGAACCTGCCCCGGTGGCAGCGCAGGGTATCCTGCATAAATGGCGGGAAACCCTTCCCCCAAAGGCTTTGCAGGCCCTTTCAAAGCTTAGTGAAAATCAGGATGATCAGGCTGCTTACGCCCGCACATCCCGCCAGCTTCTGGCTGCCTGCGCCCTGACGGAGGAAGACACATCTTCTGACGAACTGGAAGAAGATCCCGACGGTTCGGACTCTGCCGATAGTCAGGATGAGAATGACGCATCCCCGCCTGAATCAGAAGAAAACGCACCGCCAGCCGAACCAGAATCGACCGAGGCCGCTCCACAGCCTCAACTGATGGCCGGAAGTGGTGAAGCCTCACCAGACATGCTGGAAGAGGAAACCGAGGGCAGCGGAGCAGAAGGAACGGGCGATGCCGCAGGGCCGGGCAACCGCCCGGAAACCCCACCGGGCGAAACCGCCAAGACCTACCACGCTTACACCACAGCATTTGACGAAGAAATTCGCGCCGAAGATCTGTGTGATCCAGAAGAACTCAACCGTCTCCGCCACCAACTGGACCTGCAACTGGCCACCTTGCATGGCGTAGTCTCGCGTCTGGCCAACAAACTGCAACGCCGTCTGATGGCGCAGCAAACACGGTCCTGGGAATTTGATATGGAAGAGGGTCTGCTTGATGCTGGCCGCCTCTCCCGCGTGGTGGTTAACCCCCTGCTCTCTCTCTCCTACAAGCAGGAACGCGACACGGAATTCCGGGATACCGTTGTCACGCTGCTGGTGGACAATTCCGGCTCCATGCGGGGCCGCCCTATTTCCGTGGCAGCTTCCTGCGGTGATATTCTTGCCCGCACGCTGGAACGTTGCGGGGTAAAGGTGGAAATTCTCGGCTTCACCACGCGCGCGTGGAAAGGGGGCCAGAGCCGTGAAAAATGGCTGCAGGATGGAAAGCCGCCAGAGCCCGGCCGCCTGAATGATCTGCGTCACATCATTTACAAAGCGGCCGATATGCCGTGGCGCCGCGCCCGCACTAATCTTGGGCTCATGCTGCGCGAAGGCCTGCTGAAAGAAAATATTGATGGCGAAGCCCTACTGTGGGCATGGAAGCGCCTGAAAAACCGGCCGGAATCCCGCAAGATTCTGATGGTAATTTCAGATGGCGCTCCGGTGGATGACAGCACGCTTTCCGTTAATCCGGGCTCCTATCTTGAAGATCACCTGCGTGAGGTGATCCATATGATTGAAGACCGCAGCCCCGTGGAACTGACAGCAATCGGCATCGGGCATGATGTGGGGCGCTATTATCAGCGCGCCGTCACCATTACCGATGCGGAAGAACTCGGGGGCACCATGTTGCAGGCACTCTCCGGTCTGTTTGATGAAAAAAGTGCCCAGCGTGGCCGCCGGAAGGCGCGCTCACGCCGGTAAGGTCTCGGCGCTCGCCCGGTGCAGGGTTTTCCCTGTCCGGGTTTCGGCCAGATCAAGCAGGGCATTCAGCAGAATATCGGCGTCCTGCTCCGTGGTGCGGTGATTGACAATAGCCGCACGAATGGCCCGCTTCCCATGCAGCGTGGTGGTGGAAGGTGCTGCAATTCCACTTTCATGCAGATCCTTCACCAACTCGCCATTCAGCGTATCCAGATCCTCGTTCTCCACCACCACACGGAAACAGACGATATTCAGGGTAACTGGAGCCAGCAGTTCCAGACATGGCGTGTCGTCAATCCGGGCTGCCAGATAACGTGCGACAGCACAGGACCGGGTCACCACCTCCCCCAGCCCATCGGTGCCAAATCCGGCCAGAGTAAACCAGACCTTGAGCGCCCTGAAGCCACGTGACAGATCCGGCCCCAGATCACAGAACCACGGCGCACCTGCCGCCAGCCCTCGGTCTTCCCGTGCCAGATAAGCCAGAGACTGGGCAAAAGCTGCGGCCTGCTTCCCTTCTTCACGCACAATAATGCATCCGGCATCGTACGGTGTCTGCGCCCATTTATGGAAATCCAGCGCTATGCTGTTGGCCTGCTCCATTCCGGCAAGTGCTGGAGCATATTCAGCCGAAAGCCGCGCTAAAGCGCCAAAAGCGCCATCCACGTGGAACCAGAGCCCCTCATCCCGCGCAAAAGCCGCCAGATCAGCCAATGGATCAATGGAACCCGTATCGACTGTTCCCGCAGTACCCACCACCAGAAAGGGTTCAAACCCGGCGGCCCTGTCCTCCGCGATCATGGAGCGCAATGCGTCCATATCCATACGAAATGCCGCATCCATCGGCACACGCCGCAATGCATCGGTTCCCAGCCCTGCCAGATCAAAGGCGCGGGCAATGCATCCGTGGGCCGTTTGCCCGGCATATCCCACCAGCCTGCGGCTTTGTATCCCCTCAGCCCGCATTTTCACACCCGCGGGCACCGCGCGGCTGGCCGTAATCACACCAATGAAATTCGCCATTGAAGATCCGGTAACCAACACGCCGGTCGCTGTTTCTGGAAAACCAAGCATGCTGGCTGTCCAGCGAATGACCATCCGTTCCACTTCAACCGGAGCATGGTCTCGTCCGCCTAGATTGGCGTTAAGCCCAGCGGCCAGCATCTCCGCCAACATGCCCTGAGGGGTGCCACCACCGTGCACCCACCCCATAAAACGTGGATGCCTGTTACCAACTGCATAGGGCAAAACCTGCTGGGTAAACTGATGGTAAAGCTGCTCAACAGGAGCGCCTGACTGCGGCAAAGGCACATCATGAAATCCCTGCCTGACACTTTCAGGCATAGGTTGCCACACTGGCCCCGCAGCCACGGTCTTCACATTATCCAGCATGTCATCCAGCATGCGGTGGCCCAGGGCACGCAGGTCTTCCCAGTTTTCCGGATCAAGCCCAGCCATGGTTCACTCTCCTACTTCGGCTGGTGTCAGGAGCGCTTTTTCTGCCTCGTGCTTCTTCATCATGACCGCAAATTTACGTGCCAGCACAGCACAGACAAACAACTGGATCTGATGATAGATCATGAGCGGCAACACAACGAGCCCGACCGAAGCTGGCGGAAAGAGCACGTTGGCCATGGGCACCCCTGAGGCCAACGTTTTCTTGGACCCGCAGAACACCACGGCGATCTCGTCCCGCAAAGGCATGCCCACCATCCGGCTGCCAAAAGCCGTGATGACCAGCACACACACCAGCAACAGAAAGTCCACCACGGCAATCAGGCCGAGTTCGCTCAGCGGCAGACGGTGCCACAGCCCCTGAATCACGGCATCACTGAACGCTGTGTAAACCACAATCAGGATAGACCCGCGATCCGTCATGGATAGCAACTTCTTGTTGCGGTGCGCCCATGCGCCAATCCACGGCTGAAGAATCTGCCCCAGCACAAACGGAAGCAGAAGCTGGAAGACAATATCCATCACGCCACCAGACTGCCCACCATGGCGCGCCAGCACCAACCCGACCAGAAACGGCGTAATGAAAATGCCAAAAACATTGGATGCCGTCGCCGCACACACAGCGGCGGGCACGTTCCCCCCGCCGATGGATGTAAACGCGATGGAAGATTGAACGGTGGACGGCAGACAGCACAGGAACAGAACGCCCAGCCATACCTCGTTCTGCAACAGGCCGGGAAAAGCGGCATGCAACGCCAAACCCAGCAGCGGAAACAGCACAAACGTGCAGCACAGGATCATCAGATGCAGGCGCCACGCGGTCAGCCCTTCCACCACGGCCTTACGAGAGAGGCGCGCGCCTTGCAGGAAAAACATCATGGCAATGACAATAATGGCCAGCCACCGAAAAACCGGCACGGCTGCACCATGGCAGGGAACAAACGTGGCCAGCAGCACAGTGCCGATCAGGCTGAGAAGAAACGGATCTAATCCAAACATGCCGCGTACCGTCTTTCCTGTTTTTTCCGGGGCGTATAGTCCGTAACCCAAGGCACAGCCAACCCGCACTATTTTTTCACATCAAGATTGCGTCTGCCGTCTGCTTACGCCACCTTTACGCACAAATGAAAGCACACACCATTCCCCCTCTGGCCTCTCTCATGCTCGTGAGTGCGGGTCTGGCCTACCTTGCAACCTCACCCGTGCGGGCGCTGGCGGCACCACCCGGAAGCTGCGCTGTTATAAACCACGGTGCGGTTCAGACGTCCGCCCACGGCGTGACGTATCAAAACACCACCGTACGCACGCCAGATGGCAGCACCACGCTTACCGTCAAGCAGATGCATTACACCGCCCCGGAGGGGGATGACGATTCCATACAAAATCAGGCAGATGCGGCATCGCTCCTGCTGGTTTCCGCCATGACGGGCCACCACAACGCTGCCTGTTCTGACTGGCTGCAACAGCAGGGCCAGAGCGTGGCCAAAGGCCTGAAAGCTGGAGGCACCTATGATCTGGCATGGAGTAGTGCTGCAATCAGCCGCGGCTCCGCGCATGTCGGTATCGGGGCGGCTCACCTTAAACTGGAAGGCAGCACCACAGCCCATACAAGTGCGGCCACCCTGGGCCTAACCGGACTGTCCTTCCGGAATGTCGCTAATCAGGACCTTCTCCCCACCACCGCCCATGCTGCGTTCTCTCTTCCAGCATCGGAGCTTCCCGCGCTTATGGCGGCTATCGGCGGCAAGGCAGAGCAAGCCCCGGCGGTGCATGTCACCATCTCCAGTTTTGACGCGCAACGCGACACCGTGCAGTTGAAGGGAAATGGCACGGCAACCCTTACCGGTAACGTCAACGCCACCTCCGCATCCGGCCATCTGGAAATAACGGAACTGGAATCCCTGATCGAAAAGGCGCGTGCAGCCCAGCAGATGAAACTCGCAGCCGGTCTCGTTCTGGCCCGTCTGGTCAGCCATACGCAAAACGGCGCGAATGTCTGGAATACCAGTTGGGAAGGCGGCATTCTGACTGTGAACGGCTTCCCTCTTCCATTAAAATAACGAGAAGCGTCGCACTCTCCTGAGCACGCTCCACCATCGTCTGAAGCGAGAGCGTATCGAAGAAGCTGGGTAAAAAATCAGCAGATGTTGGCTGGCGAGGGATTTGTGGGGCCAAACAGGCAACTGTGGCGGCCCCATGATGGGCCTTCACGACGGCGTTCAACCGCAATCGTCGTTGCCCACAGCAAGACCAGCGTACCATTCTTTTTCAAAACAGCGTCTTAAGCTGCTTTTACAAGAATACGGTGGCAGCCACCTTATGCACCACTACCACCCAATCGGCCCCATGCCTGGGTCCCAGTTCCCCCATGCCGGGTTCCAGGCTCCCCATGCGCCCCAGTTCCATTGGGCATCATCATACATCTGAGCCGTCATTTCCTGCTCATCTGCTAACGCCTGTGCCTGCACATATTGCTGGTAACGGCTATAGGCCGCCTCATCCCCCACATACAGGCAATCACACACCAGCGGGTCTGAATACACGTAGAACACGTGATCATTCTTCACGCGCCTTACAAAATGATGCGCGGGCAAACGGTTCAGCATGGCCTGCCGTTCGGGCGTATCTGCCGGTTTCTGAAAGAAACCCGCCGCGGCCAGATGGTCTTCCTTCCCTTCAATCTGTTGGGACGCCGTCTCACAAGATGGAAGCATCATCAGGAGCCCAAAAGACAGAACAGCCAGAAATCCGATAGGCGGGCGATGCATCATCCTGTTTCCTTTTCCTTTGACAGACCAGAAAGGATCTGACAGGGCCGCCCCTTGCCCCACATCTAAAGACGGAAATGAGCCCCTGTGATGCAGGCTGGAAGGCAGCATGGTCGTCTGGCGGCCGCTTTATGCCTAACAGCCCCCTACTTTTGTGCCAGAAAACTCTTTTTTAAAGATGGTTTGAAGCAATCAACACGTCAGCCCCATCAAGCCATCCAGCAGCTTCTCCTGTTTTCCCGCCAAAACCTTGCCGGAGCAGAGAGGACTCAAGCCCTCTCTGCCACAGGTGCTCTCTCCACCAGCTTGACCAGATCACGCAATACCCGGCGGGCCAGATCAATACGCTGCACATTCGTCAATTCGCGCACCACCGCCAGTTTGTGGTCAGGCCGTAATCTGACGGCACCATCTTTCCAGCGCCCCATCCATTGCACCAGCCCAGCGGGGTTCTTGAAGCTATTCTGACGGAACTGAAGCACCATTCCTTTTGGCCCAGCTTCCAGACGCTCAATGCCCGCAGCCCGACACAATCTTTTAAGATCAACAATATCCAGAAGGTTTTTTACCTCTGGCGGCACTGCGCCAAAGCGGTCCACCAGTTCGGCTTCCATGGCTTCCAGTTCCGCATCGGAAGCAAGCCCGCTGATACGCCGATACAGTCCCAGCCGCACCGGCAGGTCCGGCACATAATCAACGGGAATAAGTACAGGCAAACCGACAATGATGTTGGGGGTCCAGTCTCGGTCCTCGGCACGTCGACGGCTGGCGTCCGCACGCAGATCAGCCACGGCGTCTTCCAGCATCTGCTGATACAGCTCAATGCCAACTTCGCGCACATGGCCAGACTGCTGATCTCCCAGCAGGTTACCCGCCCCGCGCAGATCAAGATCGTGAGACGCCAGCGTAAAGCCAGCGCCCAGCGTATCCAGAGTCTGCATGACTTCCAGCCGCTTTTCGGCTGAGGCCGAGAGAACATGGGTTTGCGGCCATGTCAGGTAGGCGTAACCGCGTTGCTTTCCACGGCCAACGCGCCCGCGTAGCTGATACAACTGCCCCAGCCCGAACATGTCAGCCCGATGGATGATCAGCGTGTTCACCGCAGGCATATCCAGCCCGCTTTCCACAATGTTGGTGGAGAGCAGGATGTCATATTTCCCGTCAGAAAACTCGGTCATAACCCGTTCAAGTTCTGTGGGAGTAAGCCTGCCGTGCGCCTGAATCAGCTTGGCGTCCGGCACAATGGCTGTCAGCCGTTCCGCCAGCCGGTCCAGATCTTCAATACGCGGGGCCACACAGAAAATCTGCCCCCCCCGGAAGCGTTCACGCTGAATGGCCTCCCGAATCACCACGCTGTCAAACGGCATGATGAATGTCCGTACTGCCAGCCGGTCCGTAGGCGGCGTGGCAATCAGGCTCATCTCCCGCACACCGGAGAGAGATAGCTGCAACGTTCTGGGCAACGGCGTTGCAGAAAGCGTGAGTACGTGCACATCATCGCGCAGCGCTTTCAGTTTTTCCTTATGCGCCACACCAAAATGCTGCTCTTCATCAATAATCAGCAGTTCAAGGGCCGCGAACTGGACCGTCTTGGCCAGCAACGCGTGCGTGCCGATCACCACATTAATGGACCCATCAGCCAGCCCTTTGCGCACGGCTGTGGCATCCTTGCCCGTTACCATGCGGGAAAGCTGGGCTACCTTGATGGGGAAGCCCTCAAACCGGGCAGCAAAAGTGCGGTAGTGCTGGCGCGCCAGCAAAGTGGTCGGCACCACCACGGCCACCTGCCCGCCAGACATGGCGGCAACAAACGCAGCCCGCAGCGCAACTTCCGTCTTGCCGAAGCCTACATCCCCGCACACAAGCCGATCCATCGGGCGGCCTGAACCCATATCCTCAAGCACATCAGCAATGGCGCGGGCCTGATCATCCGTTTCCACAAACGGGAAGCGGGCACAGAATTCATCCCACAGACCCTCCGCCGGGGCCAGCACTGGCGCTTCCTTCAGCGCACGGGCCGCAGCCGTCTTGATCAGGTCGGACGCCATATCGCGGATGCGCTGCTTCATCCGGGCCTTACGGCCCTGCCACGCAACACCGCCCAGCTTATCCAGCGGCACACCGGCCTGATCCGAGCCAAAGCGGCTCAGCAATTCAATATTTTCAACCGGCAGGTAAAGCTTTTCATTCCCGTCATACAACAGGCGAAGGCAGTCATGCGGCGCCACGCCAACACTGACGGTTTCCAGCCCATCATACCGGCCAATGCCGTAATCCTGATGCACCACCAGATCACCTGCCGTAATTTCTCCGGCCTCGGCAATCAGTTCATCGGCACGGCGGCGGCGGCGTGGTGGGCGGCCAATACGCTCCCCAAGCAGATCCTGCTCAGAAACAAACGCCATGTCCTCCGCAACAAAGCCGCGTTCCAGACCCAGCGTCAGCAAGCCAACAGAACCGGGCTTGGCCTTTTTCGCCTGCTCCCAGTTCTCATAGCTCTGGGTCACTACCCCGTGTTCGCGCAGCAGGGTGCCAATGCGCTCGCGTGAGCCCTTGCTCCACGCCGTCACATACGCGCGGCGATTGACCTGCCCCCAATCCCGCACCTGCTCGCCCAGCAGGGTGAAAACCTTTTCACGCTCGGCATTGGGCACGATCTTGGCGAACATCTTGCCGGGGCGTCCGCCCACATCCATACCGCGGGCCCCATCGGGCTTGGCATAGGGGCTAAACGCCACAACCGGCAGACGGCTGAGGATGGCATTCCATCCTTTGGAATCCAGATACAGAAGATGCGGCGGCAGAGCCCGATATGGCGTTTCTCCCTCCCGCGGCGGCTGACGACGCGCCTGATAGTGGTCGTCAATCATTTCCAGCCGGGTTTTGAGCACCTCTTCCGCCTGATAATCGAGCGAGACCGACACGCCGGGCAGATAGTCAAATACCGTTTCCATCTCGGTATGAAAAAGCGGCAACCAGTGTTCCAGCCCCGGATACCGGCGGCCGTCGCTCACATGTTCATAAAGCGGGTCCGCTGCGGCGGCAGGCCCAAACACGTCCCGCCAGCCCGTGCGGAAACGGGAGATACTTTCTGGATCAAGCGAAAACTCGGAAACGGGCCGCAGGGTCAGTTCCTGCAGGCGCGATGTAGACCGCTGGCTACCCGGATCAAAGGCCCGGATATTTTCAACTTCATCACCAAACAGATCCAGCCGCACAGGTTCTGCTGCCCCAGCGGGATAAAGATCAAAAATCCCCCCACGGCTGGCAAATTCACCGGCTTCCATCACCGTATCTGTACGGGTGTAGCCATTGGCCACCAGAAGTTCGATCAGAAATTCCTGATCAAGGCTTTCTCCCTGCCGAATGATCAGGGACTGGCCTTTAAACGTGCTGCGGGGGGCCACACGCTGCACAACCGCCGCCACCGTTGTCAGAATCAGGCGCGGCTTGCCATTGGCTGGCTCCAGAAGTCGGGTGAGTGTCGCCACACGTTCGGCCACAATGGTCGGGTTGGGAGAAACCCGATCATATGGCAGGCAATCCCAGGCGGGAAAGCGAAGTGTCTCAACATCAGCCCCCATATAGGCCAGCAAATCTGCCAACCGTGCGGTAGAGGCATCATCCCGGGCAATATGCAGCACCGGTCCCTTATGCTCACGCGCTCTGCGCGCCAGCAGGAAGGCATCATACCCCTCCGCAACACCCCATATGGAGGCTATGCGGTCCTCGACACTCGCTTCTGCCGTCATTCCGTCTTCCCGGCTCCTTTGGCGCGGCTGGCTTCCACCATCCGGCGTAACATGGGGGTGGCTTTTTCCTCGGGCAATGGCAGGCGGCCAAACAGCCAGTCTGTCAGTTCCGGGTCCGGCATCTGCATGATGGCTTCCATATCCGCCAGATCAGCCTCGCTCATGGTCGCCACGTTGGCCTCCACAAACCCGCCGATCAGAATATCGGTCTCAAATGTACCACGATGATTGGCGCGGAACACCAGCCTGCGGCGGCGGGCCGCAAGCGGATCATCCTCGGATACGGCGGAAGCGGGGGCACTACTAAAATTGTCTTGCATGGCGTTACTGTCCTATAGCCTTGGCATTCCTGTCTGTCAGCCGCCAAACAGAGGCTTATGCATCTTCGGTGTCCAGTCCCTTTTCCATCACATCCTCTCCGGTTACGGAGCAGACGGATCTTTCACCCCTTTCCGCGGTGCTGGCCCCGCTTGACAGCCTGCCCGGCGTCAGCGCCGCGCGTGCAAAGCTGCTCAGCCGCATAGCGGGCGGCTCCCGCGTGCTGGACCTGCTGTTCTGCCTGCCGGAAAGTGTAACAGACCGCCGCGTCCGCCCGCCGCTTGCGCAACTCAGCCCTGACAGCATTGCGACGGTCACAGGCACGGTTCTGGATATCCGGGCCCCTGCCCCCCGCACGCGCCAGCCGTGGCGTGTCACCATTGAAGATTCGACCGGGCGCCTCGAACTGGCTTTTTTCTCCCCGTGGCAGGCCAAGCAGGTCGTGGTTGGCGAATCTATTGTGGCCTCAGGCAAGGTCGAGCGATTTCATGACAGGCTGACCATGACCAGCCCGGACTATCTGCTCCCCGCCCGCTCGGCAGACCGCATTCCACGTCTCGACCCGGTCTGGCCCCTTACCGCCGGACTGTTCACCGGGCAGGTAAGGCAGGCCATGACCGCCGCACTGGAGCGCCTGCCTGCCACCCTGCCTGAATGGCACGCGCCTTCCATTCTCAAGCGCAGACGCTGGCCTGATTTTGTCACCGCCCTGACCTGGATGCAGTTTCCTGACCGTATTCCCGGCAGCGAAGCAGGCGAGGAATGGCGGAGCGAACAAACCCGAGCCCAGGCACGTCTGGCCTGTGACGAACTGCTGGCAGATCAACTTGCCACCCGCATTGCCCAACGTGCCTCCCGCAGTCGGCCCGGCCGTTCATTGAGCGGGGATGGCCACCTGCAACAACAGGCACTTGCCACGTTTGGCCATACGCCCACGCCCGGCCAGAAAAAAGCCCTGTATGAAATTGAAGCCGACATGGCGGCCCCTTACCGGATGAGCCGCCTGTTGCAGGGCGATGTTGGCGCGGGGAAGACGTTGGTGGCCCTGCTGGCCATGCTACGGGCAACGGAAGCTGGCGCACAGGCGGCCATCATGGCCCCTACGGAAATTCTGGCCCGCCAGCACGCCCTGACATTTGAACGCCTCTCCCCCGTGCCGGTGGTCTATCTCTCCAGCTCCGTAAAGGGAAAAGCCCGCAAGCAGGTGCTTCAGGCCATTGCGGATGGCTCTGCTCCTCTGGTGGTGGGAACACACGCACTGGTTCAGGAAACCGTGCAGTTTGCAGACCTCGGCCTTGCCGTAATTGATGAGCAGCACCGTTTTGGGGTGGAGCAACGTCTGGCGCTGGTTGAAAAAGGCCATAACGCGGACATGCTGGTCATGACCGCCACACCGATCCCACGTACCCTTTTGCTTACCCGCTTTGGTGACATGCAGATCAGCAAACTGGAAGGCAAACCAGCAGGCCGCAAACCGGTGCGCACATCCCTGCACAGCATTGGCACAATGGACGACGTGCTTGCCGGCCTTGACCGTGCCCTTGCCAAAGGCGCGCAGATCTTCTGGGTCTGCCCTCTGGTGTCTGAAAGCGAAGCACTGGACATTGCAGCAGCAGAAGCCCGCCATGCAGACCTGACAGAACGATTCGGCCCCATAGCCGGACTGGCCCATGGGCGGCAGGACGCCACAGTGCGGGAAGAAGCGCTTCAATCCTTTGCGCAAGGCAAAACCCGCATGTTGGTGGCAACCACGGTGATTGAAGTGGGGGTGGATGTGCCAACCGCCACCATCATGGTGATTGAACATGCAGAACGCTTCGGCCTTGCGCAGTTGCACCAGCTACGCGGCCGCGTAGGGCGAGGCGCGAAGGACTCGTTCTGCCTCATGCTGCATGATGACGGGCTGGGCCTCACAGCCCGCCGCCGCCTCACCTGCCTGCGTGAAACCGAAGATGGCTTTCTAATTGCCGATGAGGATTTCCGCCTTCGTGGCGGCGGAGACGTAACGGGCCGCAGGCAGTCCGGCCTTCCGGATTATCGTATGGCCTCGGAGATCCTCGTGGATATGCTGCTGGATGCCGCGCACGAGGAAGCCGAACAGATCCTGCCCGATACGGCCCCAGACCAGAATGCGCCATTGCCCCCAGCAGCGCAGGTGCTGCTGGCTCTGTTCAACAAGACCGATGCTGCCCGTATCTTTGCTGGCGGCTAGATGTGTCGTTGCGGAGTTTGACGGTGCGCTGCCTTTTCACGGAAGCAGAAGGATGCGCCTGCGCCAGCTTCACCACAAAAGCCGGAGCGCCCACGCGAACACATTCCTACCCAGCCCTCCGTCCAGTCGCCATTTGAGAAGACGGCAGGAGAGCGGGCTGGCTCGAAATTTTGGAGAAGTGAAACGCCCACATTTTAAGAACGGACGAGCGCCACCCTGCCATCAAAGTTTTTTCAACAGCATTTCAGGGGCGGTTTCAGATGATCTCTTTGTGACGACGCTTTACAAGACGTGCCTCAGACGGCAGCGCGTGTCTCGGCGTCCGCTTCTGCCAGCCAGCGCTTCACCTGCCCTTCCGGATCAGCATGCAGCGTAAAGTCAGAGACTGCGGCCACGCTATCCGCACCGGCGTCCAGACAGGCCCGTAGCCGCTCAAACGTGATGCCGCCGATCGCCACCAGAGGCAGATCACCGATCAGCTTTTTCCATTCTGTCAGCTTTTCCACACCCTGCGGGCCAAAGGCCATCTTTTTCAGGCGCGTGGGCCAGATGGGGCCAAGGGCAACATAATCCGGTGCGCAGGCCAACGCCCTGTCCAGCTCTTCATGGCAATGCGTGCTGATACCCAGCCGGACACCAGCCTTCCGGATTGCGGCCAGATCTGCCGTATCCAGATCTTCCTGCCCCAGATGCAGGTAATCAATGCCTTCATCCAGCGCGATCTGCCAGTAATCGTTCAGCACCAGACACACGCCATGTTGCTTGGCGTAAGTGTGAGCCCGACGAATTTCAGCCACCAATTTCTCCGGCGAATAATCTTTTATTCTCAACTGGATAAAGCGTGCGCCAGCCCCACCGAGCCTGTTGACCCATTCTGCTGTATCGACAACCGGATAAATTTTCTGAGGGAGTGCACTCATGCCAGCATGGCCTTTCCTGCAACAGGGGTGGAGGGAACAGCCATATCGCGCTCTTCCATAGGGTCAGCCACGCGTGCCAGCACGCCAGCTTCTACAGCCAGCCGGAACGCCCGCGCCATCACGGCAGGATCACCCGCCTTGGCAACGGCGGTGTTTATCAGCACGGCATCATAGCCCAGTTCAAGGGCCTGCGCCGCATGTGATGGCACACCGATCCCTGCATCCACCACCAGCGGCACATCTGGAAAATGCGCACGCAGGGCCCGCAGCCCGAAAATATTGTTAAGCCCTTTGCCGGAGCCAATAGGCGCCCCCCAAGGCATCAGCACGTCACACCCCGCCGCAAGCAGCCGCTCAGCCACCACCAGATCTTCCGTGGTGTAGGGAAAAACCTTGAATCCGTCTTCACTGAGAATACGGGCGGCTTCCACCAATCCGAAGACGTCAGGCTGAAGCGTATCAAGCTCACCGATCACTTCCAGCTTAACCCACTCGGTACCGAAGACCTCACGCGCCATGTGGGCTGTTGTCACGGCTTCCTTGACCGTATGGCAGCCAGCCGTATTCGGCAGCACCGGCACACCCAATTCACGAATAAGGGACCAGAATGCCTGCCCGGCCCGCTCACCTGCAGATTCGCGCCGCAGGGAAACCGTCACCACTCCCGGTTGGGCAGCCTGAACCGCATCCCGCAAAATATCAGGGGACGGATACTGCGCCGTTCCCAACATAAGGGGAGAGGAAAGTTCAACCCCATAAAAGCGTGCTGTCATACGTCAGCCTCCCTGCATCGGGGCAACAATTTCCACCTGCGCACCATCATTCAGCGCAGTTTTATCGCGTAGCGGCACGGGCACAAAGCTACCATTCATTGCCGTGGCAATGCGGGCGCCACCGTAGCCGAGTTCATCAATCAGCGCCGCCAAGGTGGTGGCGGATACTTCATGAACTTCATCATTGACCACGATCTTCATGCGGGCGTTCTCCCTTGTTTCTCTTCGGCACGTAAGCACAGCATCCCGATCACGCAACCTCTTCAAGGCTGTCAAAAAACTCTCTGCATCACCCTGCCCAGGGAAAGCGCGAGCTTTTCTGCTCCGTTTTTTCCGGAGGGATAGTGCGGTCAATTCTCTCAGAGCCACTTGGCCCTCGCAGCCTTACCTCTCCGCTTGTGAAACGGCCCTAATTACCCAGCATTTCCCACGGAATTACCAAAAATCATGTCTGCAGCTTCCCGCGCGCGCGCCGGGGAAAGGAGGAAGCCGTGACGGTACATACCGTTCACAAACACATGGTTCCCTTCCCGCACCACACGGGGCATGTTGTCCGGGTAGGACGGGCGCAAGCCGGTCCCCATCTCCAGAATTTCCGCTTCCGCAAAGCCGGGGTGCAGCACCCATGCCGCATTCAACAGTTCCGTCATGGAGCGCACAGTCATGCCGCCTGCGTTTTCGCTTTCAATCATGGTGGCCCCGACCATGAACACATGGTCCGCACGCGGCACAATATAAATGGGAATACGCGGATGCAGCATCCGCACGGGGCGATGCAGCACAACATCCGGGCAACGGAGCAGCAGCATTTCCCCACGCACCCCACGCAGAGTAGGCAATTCCTGCCGCACATTCAGGCCCGTACAGTCAACAATCCAGTCAAATGCAGCGTCATCGGGCACATCTGCGGCTGAAAAGACAGCTTTGCCCCCCAGACTTTCCAAGCGGGCCAGCAAGGCAACCAGCGCCTTACGCGGGTCGACATGGCCTTCATCTGCAAAGAACAGACCTTTATGAAAACGGCCAGCCAGATCAGGCTCCAACCGGGCAATTTCCGCACTGTCCACAGTCTCGAAATGCGTGGTGCGACGGCCAAAGCGGGCAATTTCCCCACTGTCACGCGGCGGAGCCAGAACAAGGCTGCCTGCCCGCACCACATTGGGCACGTGCGCTTCCCACCAGTCAACCGAATCTACGGATTGTGCGGTCACTTCTGGTGGAGCGGATTCCGCTTCACACCACGGGGCAAGCATTCCCCCAGCCATCCATGATGCGCCAGCCCCCACACGACCGCCGGGTTCATAAAGCGTGACCACGCCGCCACGCTCCGCCAGCGTAACTGCGGCCGTCATGCCTGCAACACCAGCCCCTTTTACCAATATGCGGGGAGTATGGGTCATGATGTGTTGGCCTCCTGCCACCCGATCCTGTGTATGCTGCCGAGCGTCTCGAATTCTGGAGATATGTTATAACGCACGCAGCAGCCTCGGCCACCCCTTGTCCGGTCACCAGCCCGTCAGAAAGCACGCGCCAGCAGCACCACCACCAGACAACATTCCATCACCGCCGTGGCAATCCAGCGCAGCCCCATATAGCCGCTGGGCAACGCGCCGCGCCGCCAGCCTTCGCGCTCAACCAAAGCCAGAATGGGCACAGCCAAAGCCAAAGCCGCCACGCCAGCAACAGGCTGCCATGCAAAAGCCAGATAGGCCGCCAGCCAGCCCGCCAAGGCAGGCACCACGCCCAGAAGCAGCCGAAAAACATCCATACGGTCTGCGCCAGCCGTAATAATGGAGGGCGAAGGGTCCAGCGCCAGGCCCCATTGCACCGCCCCCCAGAAGCTGAGGGTCACTGCACCATAAAACACAAACGCCATAAGCAGATTGGGAACGGGCACACCCGAAGAGAAGAACACGATACAGCATGCGCCGAACAAAAAGGGCAGTAATCCGGCCATTGTCAGCACCACGGCTACAAATGGAAGTCTTTTCATGAGCGTTCGGCGTGCCTCCTTTGCACGGTTTCCTGCAATAGATTGGTTGACAGAAAAGCCCAAGAGGCTGCCACTAGCAACCACACGGAACATTGGCTTCCATGTTTCGTTACGCTCGAAAACAAGAACAAGACACCGCTGCCGGACGCATAGCCGGCGCCAGAAACGGGAATGAAAAAAGTATGAGTGCCATTGTCGATATCATCGCGCGCGAAATCCTCGACAGCCGCGGCAACCCAACGGTTGAAGTGGATGTAGAGCTGGCTTCTGGCGCAAAAGGCCGGGCAGCCGTTCCGTCCGGTGCGTCCACAGGCGCGCATGAGGCAGTGGAACTGCGTGACAAAGACCCCAAGCGCTACAACGGCAAGGGCGTGCTGCACGCTGTTGAAAATATCGAAAACGAGATTCTCCCCACCTTGCAGGGTGCCGAATCCTCCGATCAGATTGATATCGACAACGCGATGATCGATCTGGATGGCACCCCTAACAAAAGCCGTATGGGCGCCAACGCCATTCTTGGTGTCTCGCTTGCGGTGGCCAAGGCCACGGCAGCAGAACTTCAGGTGCCGCTCTATCGGTATGTTGGCGGTGTTTTTGCCCATACGCTTCCCGTCCCCATGATGAACATCGTGAACGGGGGCGAACATGCAGATAACCCCATCGATATTCAGGAATTCATGATCCAGCCGGTTGGCGCGCCCACCGTGGCCGATGCCATCCGCTGGGGAAGTGAAATCTTCGCGCATCTGAAAAAAGCGCTACAGGCTGCGGGCCTCAACACCAATGTTGGGGATGAAGGCGGATTCGCTCCGGCCCTGAAATCTGCTGATGAAGCACTGAGCTTCATTTCCCGTGCCGTCGAATCCGCAGGTTACCGTCTGGGAGAAGACATCACCTACGCTCTGGATTGCGCTTCCACCGAATTTTATCACGATGGCAAGTATGATCTGAAAGGCGAAGGCAAGGTTTTTGATGCAGGCGAAATGGTTGCCTACCTTGAAGATCTGACCAAACGGTACCCCATTGTCTCCATTGAAGACGGCCTTGCGGAAGACGACTGGGAAGGCTGGAGCCTTCTGACCGAAACCCTTGGCCGCAAGGTCCAGTTGGTTGGGGATGATCTGTTCGTCACCAATCCCGAACGTCTGCGCCGTGGCATTCAGGCGGGCGTTGGCAACTCCCTGCTGGTGAAAGTCAACCAGATCGGCACGCTGACGGAAACGCTGCAGGCCATCGAACTGGCTCACAAGGCTGGTTATACCGCCGTCATGAGCCACCGCTCTGGTGAGACGGAAGATTCCACCATTGCGGATCTGGCCGTCGCCACCAACTGCGGGCAGATCAAGACAGGCTCCCTCTCCCGCTCTGACCGTACCGCCAAATACAACCAGCTCATCCGGATTGAACAGGAACTGGCAACGGCTGCCCAATATGCGGGCCGCACCATCCTGAAAGTCTGATCCCGCACTCAGCCTTTCCTGAAACAGGAAAACCGGAGCCGCATGGAGAACCGTGCGGCTCTTTTTTTTACATTATCAGGCCGCCTTTTGCTTTTCTGTCTGGGTGTTCATGGTTTAGACATACTGTTCTGGGAAAATTCATTTCCTGATGGCAAAAAGGACAAGAACAACGTGCAGATAGGCCGCATGATCAGACGCGCAGTACGAGCCGTTGTTCCCCCCATGATTTTTCTTGGTATCGCAGGTTATTTTGGCTGGAACGCGACCCAGGGCGATCATGGCATGAAAGCCTATCAGCAACAGCTTCTTCTGCTTGATCAGGCCAAACAGTCCCAGCAGGACGCCATTGCCGAGCAGGCAGCATGGCGTCGCCGCGTTAATGGCCTGCGTGAACAGTCTCTGGATACAGATACGCTGGATGAACGGGCGCGTGCCATGCTCAATCTGGCCGACAAAAACGATATCGTCGTCCCCTATGATCGGCGTGATCCGCTATATTGAAACGCAGACACACTTAACCCCATTCGAACGGCACACTGCGATAAAGGGTTTAACAGTCCTGACTTAATGGCCCTGTTTAAGAGGATAACGCCTGCCACCACATAGGGAAGTGGTAGCCTCCAACGCAAGCAATGTCCCTTCCCCTAAAAATAGCACACTTGAGCAGCAGCTTGCACCCAGCAACCGCCGTTGCTCATCACGAAAGAAAAGAGTGATTTGTGATTGCTCCATGCTCTGACACACCCAGAGACCCAGTGTGCATAGAGAAATTCCTCTGCAGGACGGAAAAAACCACTTTCGCCAACAATACGAAGTATCCGCCAACGCCACACTTGAAGCCGCCCGGCCTCCGTTCCTAGATCCGCAGACGTTATCTTCCGAGTAATCGTGGTAGCCAGACCAATTCAATGGTCCGGCAGAAGCACAGTCTCAAGGACTGTAGAAAAAATACGAACGTCGCGTGGGTTAGCGCCCGTACACCATTTTCCTTCCCTCACGCGATAAAGCGGCCGATTGTTTCACCTTTCCTGTAGACGCACCGCAATGCGTCAGGGCAACAGATAAAGCTGTTTCCTCGCCTATCATCACCTCACCCGTTCTGCCTCTTCTCTCAAAGAGAATGGAGCCGGTTGCTTAAGGAGTGCTTCCCTTAAACTCAATCACCGACCACACGAGAGCAACGTTGCATGCTTCAAGAACAAAGAATCTGGTCTGCACGTGCTTTTAAGTTCACTTCATCCTTACGCACTACAAACAAAAAACGGCGCCCTGAGGCGCCGCATTTGCATCATCCACGCAGGGCGGATGATTATTTGATCTTTGCTTCGCGGAACACAACGTGCTTGCGGGCAACGGGATCATACTTTTTCAGTTCCATTTTACCGGTATGCGCACGAGCGTTCTTCTTCGTGACGTAGAAATAACCAGTGTCCGCCGTGGAAACGAGACGGATCTTGATAACATTGGTCTTGGCCATGGCTTCCTCAGCAGAGCATCATGAGTCCGGACAGAAGGCCCGGGTGGTGTTCAAGTGGGCGCAAAATGCGCATACAAGAGCCAAAGGTCAAGTATTCTTCCATCAATCAGGCGTGGTAAAAGCCAAAAGGAGTAAAAAAACATGCTGGATGTGGCTGTTGCGCGCGCCCGAATCCTGGAAAAACTCTCTCCGTGCGGTCTGGAAACAGTTTCCGTGGCACACGCCTGTGGCCGCGTGCTCGCCGCTCCCGTGGTCGCCCGTCTCTCAAATCCGCCCGTTTCCGTGTCATCAATGGATGGATACGCCGTCAGGATAGACGATGTGCAGGAAGGAGCCACGCTCGATATTATCGGCGAAGCACCCGCAGGCCACCCATCCAGCCTGACGGTAAAGAAAGGCCAGTGCATGCGTCTGTTTACCGGCAGCCAGATTCCGGCAGGTGCGGATACGGTGCTTATTCAGGAAAACATGCGGCGAGACGGGAACGCCGTAACGCTGCTTTCCGGCGGCAAGGCAGGACAGTTCATCCGCAAACAGGGTCAGGACTTCCAAAAAGGGGAAACGCTTCTTTCGGCAGGAAAGGTTCTGACAGCGCGGGATATTGGGCTGGCCGCCGCCGCAGGGCATGTCTGGCTGACAGTCAGCCGTCGTCCCCGCGTGGGCATTCTCGCAACGGGGGATGAGATCGTGCTGCCGGGGGACCCGGCCCAACCTGATTCCATTGTGAATTCCGGCGCATTCATGGTGACGGCGTTCCTGCGCTCCATAGGCGCCGAAGCTGTTTTACTGCCGGTAGCCCGCGATAATGTGGAGTCTCTTTCCACCGCCATCGCGCAAGCCGATCATCTTGATCTTCTGGTTACGATCGGTGGAGCCAGTGTAGGCACGTATGATCTGGTGCGCGAAGCCTTCAAGCCCCATGGCCTCAATCTGGATTTCTGGAAAATTGCCATGCGGCCCGGTCGCCCCCTGATGTCTGGTCAGCTTGGCAAAACCCCCATGATCGGCCTGCCAGGCAACCCCGTTGCCGCCATGGTGTGCTCCGTGGTGTTTGTTGCAGCCGCGGTGCGCACACTCATGGGTCTTCCCCAAGGCGCTGAACTTGAAACAGAAACAGCCATTCTCGGCGCTGACCTGAAGGAGAATGACCAACGGCAGGATTTCCTGCGCAGCACCCTGCGTTCTCAGCCCGATGGGCAGCCACCCATCGCCACGCCCTTCGCCTCGCAGGATTCTGCTCAGATGAACATTCTGGCGCAAAGTGACGCTCTGATTATCCGCGCGCCCCATGCCCCTCCCCAGAAGGCGGGTACACTTTGCCGCATTCTGCGCCTTCCATGAAAATACTTTAAAATCAGAGACTAAAAGTCCACGCTTGAATGAAGACCAAAGATCGCTTCATCCTTCACGCGGCGGCCATTATCCCCCACCACGCCGCCGCTGGGGGAGAGGATGCCCTGAATATCGGGCTGAACCAGCAACCAAGGACATGCCTGCCATTGATATGTCAGTTCCAGATGATATTCGTTCCCCTGTGCGATTTCATGAGACCGCCGTTCTGAGCGCGCCAGAATTTTACTGGGGGCACCCACACCAAAACCTAGACCGAGAGAATCATCGGCGCGCTGAAAAGGGGCGTTAAGAACAAGCCCTGCATCTACGGAATACGCAATCTGGTTGCGATCAGCCTCCGCCGTGCCGGTGCCTCGCGCAAAGGCGGAGAGAGTTTCACGCCCCGGCAGTTTTGCTATCACCTGATCCGCCACGGCATAGAGGGCCCAGTTCCCCTTGTGCCGCATTTCAAGAGTCGCCTGATCCGGAAAACGGCCGGTATCGCCATATCCCCCCAGCTTGAAAGTGCCCGCATAAACCGGAGCCTGCGTGCGGTACTGGGCCTCCAGAAACATCAGCGCCCCCGTCCCGAAATGAAAGCGTGTGCCCCCCGGGTCCTGATTCTGGTTCCATGGATCATTTTCGTTAATGAACCCAGCGCCAATAGGGTTGTCATCCCCTACGGACGCCAACACCGTCCAATGATCATCCGGATGGTATTTCACCCTTACAGCGGGCGTGGCCAAAGGGGATGAAGGCCCTTGATCATAAAGGTTATTATCAGGCAGCATCGGCCAGGAAAAAGACGCGTTCAGGAACGTCTGGGCCGTATCGCTCCCCATAAAATCCCGGCTTAAATCCAGCTTGCCAATCCGCACGTCCCCCCGATCATGATCGAACGTCTGATCATAGGCGAGTTCATACAGGCGCAGGTTATCGTCCGCCTCAATGCCGGAAACCTGATTGAACACGTAAAGCGGCTGGTTGCTGAACGGTCTGCCACGAATATCAACGCCGCTGATATTGAATGTACCCAACTTCAGCCCAGTCATACGGCGCAGATCAAGCAACAGCGTTGCCGTAGTCATGCCAATGTAATTATTGGACGGCTGGCTGCCACCAACGGGCACGCCCCAAAATTCGTTCTGGTCATTTACTTGAAAATCAATGCCATAGGATTGCACAGTTTCCCGCAATCCGCCCCACTGGCCTGTCAGCTTGTCCGCAAAAGCATTCCCCTCAGCGCGTACGGGCTCAGCTAGATATCCCTTTGCAACAGCAAGGGCCGCAACCCCCAGAAAGCAGAGCCGCCGAAAAAGGATGCGGTCACAGGAAATGAAGTTTCTCCATCAAATATCCATCAGAGCACACAGGAAGCTAAAACGTCCCTCAGCAGCGGCTCAGAACGTCACACCACCCCCATATGCTCTGCGCACCTATCCCGAAACAGACCGGATGAAAACTGACGGAACCCGGACCCAGCCCCTCAGACCATAGGGACGCAGCCAGCCCCTACCCCAGACCGCCGGCGTTTTTCAGAATATGGAGGAGGTGAAACAAAGGGGAATAACACCTTGACCAGAAAAGAGAACTTATATAGAACAAATCCTTTAAGTAAGGCCGTTTGATTCTGTTTTGAGGTGACCCAAGATGCTGACACGTAAACAGCACAAGCTTCTGCTTTTTATTGATGCACACCTCAAGCAGACCGGCTTTTCTCCTTCCTTTGATGAAATGAAGGAAGCCATGGGCCTCCGGTCCAAATCAGGCATTCACCGGCTTATTTCTGGGTTGGAAGAACGCGGCTTTCTCCGCCGCCATCATCATCGCGCACGGGCTTTGGAAGTCATTCAGCTTCCTGAAATGGCACCTGCGCCTGCGGCCACCCCTACCCCCACAAATGTGGTCCATGCCGATTTCTCACGCCCGGTAGCACAAACCCTCAAGGTCCCCCTTTACGGACGCATTGCTGCTGGCCTGCCAATTGAAGCTATGGCGGAAACAGACTCTTTTCTCGATGTACCACTCACTCTGGTAGGCACCGGGGAATATTATGCGCTGGAAGTAACGGGGGATTCCATGATTGACGCAGGAATCATGGATGGGGACTTCGTTATCATTCGTCGTACAGAGAGTGTCGAAAACGGCCAGATTGTCGTGGCGCTCATTGATGATAATGACGTCACACTCAAACGCCTGCGCCGCAAAGGCAATGCCATTGCTTTGGAGCCTGCCAACCCGAATTATGAAACGCGCATTGTCCCTGCAGAACGCCTGAAAATTCAGGGCAAACTGGCTGGCTTGATCCGCCGATACCACTAATGCCTTGAAGCGACACCCCTCAAATATAAAAGAAGGCCTCTTCTTCTAAAGAGAAGAACCATCAGATCGGAGAGGCTTTTAAGCTCAGCCTGCCCGCCCAATCTCGCAGTGTTAGATTTTTAAGTTGGTTTAAACTTTCATAATCATAAGATTATACGATCTTTTTAAGAATTTGTCTGATCTCTGATATTTTCATTTTAGCCGGACTTATTTTATCAGGCTCCGCCTCTCACATCCGCCCACGATGGTAACGTCTGGGCTATGCCCTCCACACTTTGCGCCGACACGTCTGCTTGAAACGGAATTTCCGCCAGAATACGAACCTTCCCCTTTTCGGTTATGGTCTCCCGGTTCGCCGGATTAAGGGGGCCGTTCAGCACCACGCCCGCCATGGCAATCCCCCGCTGACGGAGCGCTTCAAGACTCAAAAGGGTATGGTTCAGTGTGCCCAGCCCACTCCGTGCCACCAGCACAACAGGCAACCCCCATTGGGCGGCGAGATCACACATCATCAGTGTTTCCGTTGCAGGAACCATCAGGCCGCCCGCCCCTTCAACCACCATTGGCCGTTCAGGCTCCTGCATGCGGAGCGCCAGACTGGCAGGATCAATGGTCACACCCTCTGCTCGCGCCGCCGCTTCAGGCGATAAGGGGGCCTGAAAAGCTCCAGCAGGCGGCAGGCAGTCCTCAGGGGCACAATGCGTCAAAGACAGAATGGTTGGCGTATCACCAGCCTCTTCCGCCAATCCGCTCTGTAGCGGTTTCCAGTAGAGAGCCTCCCATGCCTTGACCAGACAGGCGGAAACAAAGGTTTTACCCACGCCGGTATCCGTGCCGGTGATAAACACACCCGCCCGCGGGGGCTTTTGAAAACACCCATAAGCCAGACGCCATGTCACCACACTCCCCTGCGCATCAAAACGCGCCAGACTGCGCCGTAAAGCCGACAGTTGCATGGGACGGTACCCCGCACGAGGGACGGACGCCCCGGTCTCTTTCAAATGGCGCAGAAAAGCCCGTCCATTACTGAAAGTCTGCACACAGGCTTCAGTCTCCCATCCACCATTGAACAAGGAGGGATACCATTCCCCTATGCTCGCGGCTGAAGGGTAATCAGGCGTACCACTTTCCTCATGTTCCACAGCGCAGGCCGTGCGCCACTCCTGAAAAGTACCATCCATCAAAGTGGAGAGAGCAAGAATTCCGCCCGGAGACAGCAAGCGCCCCAGCCTAGCAATGGCCTGCTGCGGGTGCTCCAGCCACTGAAACACCAGATTGCCGCAAACAATATCAAACGGCCCGCTTACGTCAGGCTCTCCGGCATCCATGATACGGTAACAAAGCCCTTCACCTACCCGCTGCTGCGCGCGTTCCAGCATGTGAGGCGCAATATCCGTGGCAACAATGTCCGCCTGAGGCCATGCATTGCGCAACTTTTCGGTCAGAAATCCGGTGCCACATCCTAATTCAAGAATACGCAGGGGCACTCTCCCCTCCATCCGCTCCTGAAGTTTTTCAAACAGGCGCTGGGCCGCCACCCGTTGCATGGTGGCCGCTCCCTCATATCCCACGGCCCTGTCAAAACGATCCCGAACCAAAGCACGCCGATCTGTATTCTGCCCCATTCTAACCAGCGTCCTTCATAAGCTTCTGGATGTGTGCTGCACAAAATTCAGGATGGGTCAGCGGTAGCATATGCACCCCCTTCTCCTGCCATTCGATTTTTATATCCTGAGGAAAAGCGGCCTTCGTCATACTTGCGGATACAATAGGATCTTCTCCGCCCGCCAAGGCCACCATGCAGGAGGCGTCATGCGCGACAACACGCTCGATCTGCGCACGGACATCCCCCTTCGCCAGCAAGGATAATCCAGCCTGCAACGCTGAAACATGACATGTGGAAGACTCTACAGCCGCCATCCCGCAACGGGCCCGAAAGCTGTTCACAACAGTCCCTGCGTCCCGCGCCAGACCTGCCTGCATACGGGCGAGCACACGTGGCCCTACACCTTGAGGAAAATCCGCACCAGAGGCAAACCGGCCAAATGCATTGATCCCCACAAAGCGACTTCCTGGCGGCCAGTCCCGTTGAGAGAGCAGCCACATCAACCCCATTGAATGCCCCACGCCCAGAATAGGCCTGTCCGCTTCCAGCGCAGTCAGAATCTGCCCATCGTCCCGTTCTCCGGCAGACTTGGCAAAATACCCCAGATCAATCAGATGAGCGGGTGGCAGGTTCAAGTGTGCCAGTACGGGCTGCCAGATTTGCGGACCACAGGCCCACCCATGCACAAAAACCGGCTGCAACGCTGTCATGGATTTTTCTGCACCCCAGATAGAATCGCCTCCGCCAGCGCGTCCACCTGTTCCAGTGTATGATGCGCATGCAGCACCACGCGCAGACGGCACGCTCCCGGCGGCACAGTTGGCGGACGGATGGCCACAGCCAGAAAACCAGCAGCCTCCACATAACGGGAAAGTGCGAGCGCGCTCTCTTCCTCTCCCACTACCACCGGCACAATCTGAGTGGAGGATGGCCCCGTATCCAGCCCGACTTTCTGCATATGCTGCCGGAAATGCTCCGCTAGTCCCGCTACCCGGTTGCGGGCAATCACCATCTCCGATTGAGGCAGCAATTCAAGTGCAGCTTCCACTGCACCCAGCACCATGGGCGATGGCGCTGTGGAGTAAATATAGCCAGACCCACTATTTTCCAGCCATCGGCACACAGCCGAAGAGGACGCGACAAACGCGCCCATTCCGCCCAGCGCCTTGCTGAACGTACCCAT
>VNJM01000825.1:89762-116107 GCA_008042475.1 Drosophila kanapiae
TCAGATCAGCCTGACCGTCCGCCAGACCTTTCCCGCCTTCCCCCAGAATGCCAGTTGCGTGCGCCTCATCCACACAAAGAAACGCATCATTCTGGCGGCAGACTGCACCCAGAGCAGCGATATCCGCCCGGTCTCCATCCATGCTGAACACGCTTTCCGTCAGCACAATACGCAGGCCCGGCTCATTCACTTGGTGAAGCAGGGCTTCAAGATGGCCAACATCATTGTGCCGAAACCGAAGCGGCCGCACACCTGCCGCAGCACACCCTTGATAAAGGCTGGCATGAATTAGTTTGTCCGCCAGCACAACGGGAGGCGAGCCCGTAACCGCAAGAGACAATCGTGCCAGCGCAGGCACCAACGTGGCATTGGCCTGCCAGCCGGAAGAGAGAATACAGGCTGCTTCCATGCCTTTCAGGCGCGCCAGCCGTTTTTCCAGCGCGACCGCGCCCGAGCACGTGCCCGCCACCAGACGGGAGGCACCAGAACCCGTACCAAACCGCCGCCCCCACAGAACTGCACGCTCCTGCAACAGCGGATGCCTGCGCAAGCCGAGATAGTCATTTGAGGAGAAATCGACCAGAACAGCACCGTCCGCCCGTTCCAGAAGACCATGGCCTGCCGGATTCAGCGCGCGTGGCGTGCGAAGACGCCCCTGCTCAGCCAATTTCTCCAGCCCCTGCTGGAAAAGATGATCAAACCGCGTCATGAGAAGACTGGTGCCGGAGGCCGGGCCGCCGGTCAATCACCCAGCAGGAGAAGAACCAGAATGTCTGCGTCCGCCAGCCGTCCCAGCTCATCCACACAGCAGATGCCACAGTGGTACGAGGACGGCCTGCCCCACATCTGGCTCCCTTATTCCCAAATGAAGACAGCCTCAGCTCCGTTGGCTGCCGTCCGCACCCATGACACACGCATAGAACTTGCAGATGGCCGAGAACTGGTGGATGGCGTGGCAGCATGGTGGACGGCCTGCCACGGCTATAATCACCCCCATATTCGCGCAGCGGTTAGCGCTCAGCTTGCTGCCATGCCGCACATCATGTTCGGCGGCACAGTGCATGAACCCGCTCTCAGGCTTGCAGCGCGCCTCTGCGCCATGCTGCCGGGAGATCTGGAACGGGTTTTCTTTACCGATTCCGGGTCAGTCTCTGTTGAAGTCGCCATGAAAATGGCCATTCAGTATCGGCTGAACAAAGGCGAGACAGGCCGCACCAAACTGCTGGCCTTCAAGGGTGGCTACCATGGAGACACCTTGGCGACCATGGCGGTCTGTGACCCTGAAGAAGGCATGCACCACCTCTATGGCTCCGCGCTGGCCGAGCATATTATCGCTCCTCTGCCACAGGATGAGGCCAGCACCGCTGAATTTCTGCGCCTGCTGAAAAACCATGCTCACGAGCTAACAGCCATCATGACCGAACCTCTGGTGCAGGGGGCCGGCGGCATGCTGTTCCACAGTCCGGAGGTATTGCGCACCCTACGCAAGGCCGCCGATGACCACGACCTGCTGCTGATTCTGGATGAAATTTTTACCGGCTTTGGCCGCACAGGCAGCATGTTCGCCTATGAGCAGGCCGGAATCGTGCCGGATATTGTCACCCTCTCCAAAGCGCTCACAGGCGGCACGCTGGCGTTGGCCGCCACCGTGGCCCGCCGCCACGTATTTGAAGCGTTTCTGTCTGACAACCCTGAGCATGCGCTGATGCATGGGCCCACCTTCATGGCCAATCCGCTTGCCTGCGCCTGTGCCAATGCCTCTCTTGATCTGTTTCAAACCGAGCCCCGGCTGGAGCAGGTTCAGGCCATCAACGCTTTCCTGACGGACGCACTGGAACCCTGCCGCACCTTACCGGGGGTAAAGGACGTTCGCACATTGGGCGCTATTGGCGTGGTGGAACTGGAAAAAATTGCCAATCCAGATGCGCTGCGTCAGCGCTTTATTGCGGAAGGTGTATGGATACGTCCGTTCCGTTCCATCATTTATCTCACCCCCGCCTTCACCATGACACAGGCAGACCTGAAAACCCTGACGGACGCCATCTACCGCGTCCTGTCCAGCTAGGAGAAAAACCCATGCGCCTCCTGCTTCCTGAGAAGCATCCGACCACCAGATGGAGCCATAGCGGAGCAGGACTGGGGCCTCTTGATCATACTGTGAAGGGGCGACCTGAAATCAGCAGCAGAGCTGCCGGTAAGGCTCAAGTTTTTTCGAACAGAAAAATAACTCGAATACCCGGCACGAGGGAAAAACAGGCAGAAAACCGTGCTCCAACTAACGCAAAAACGCACGCTCGAGAGCAGACTTGCAGCTTTCTCAAATCTGCCTTTTTATAAGACCCCAAAAACCAACAAAGACACTCAAAACACGCTTGAATAGTCTGTCCTACAGGGCAAAGCTTTTTGCTTGGAAGTTTTCCGCTTCTGCGGCTTCACTCCCCACTTTCTCTGCCGCAACTCGTCTCTTACGCAAAAATCTGGCCGAGCTTTACGTTCCCCTGCCTTCTTTCACGCTAACCCCAGAGGGCAGCAGCTTCATCATCCGTGTCACGCGCTTCGACCCACCTTTTGCGACCATCCGTAAACCGCTCACATTTCCAGAACGGTGCGCCGGTTTTCAGACGATCAATTAGAAACGAAGTGGCCTGAAGAGCCTCGGCGCGATGCCCGGACGCCGTGCCCACAAACACAATGGGTTCCCCCACGCGCATGGTGCCCACGCGATGAATAACCGTGCAGCCCAGTAAGCTGAAACGGCTCCCGGCCTCTTCCGCCAGCGTTGTCAGCACCTTTTCAGTCATGCCGGGGTAATGTTCCAAGGTCAGGCTTTCCAGCCCGTCCCCTTGCGCGCGCACCTGCCCCATGAACACGCTCATCCCGCCAACATTTTCAGATATCTGGGAAAGGCGCTCCATCTCTCCTGCCAAATCAAACGCAGCAGTCTGAACCACAACACGTATCATTAGAGATCATCCCCCCGTCATGGGTGGAAAAAACGCCAGTTCATCACCGGGTCTTACACTATCCTGAAAGCTGCCAAGCGCCTGATTGATCGCCACTCTAATCCGTGGGGTCTGCTCAAACAGATCATTCAATGCAGCATCCCGAGCACGGAGAGCCGAAAGGAGAGTGGCTACGCTCTCCCCCTCGGCAGAAACGGTCGCCGTTTCCTGCTCCCGGCCCAGTTGCTCGCGCAGGGAAGCAAAATAGAGAATGGTCACAGTGGCCACCCTGCTTTCTCCTTTTCTGCAATCCTCCGTCACACTCCTGAACGGTTTAGTGAGCAGGCGGGGATATCGTTTTTTTGGATTGAACGGTGCTAACCGACCCATCCGGGTGGATAAGTGTTACCGTTCCATCTCCGTTCGGAATTTCAATGGTCGAAGCCGTTCCGCGCTGCACGCCATATTTATCGGCGGCATCAGGTTCAGCATCAGGCAGTTTACCATGCGGCTCTTTAACCGGGGAACTTCCCTCGGGCACGCTGACACTCATTTCGCCGCCGTCCTGCAACTGCGGTCCGCTCTCGCCCATGCCACCACCAAGCACTGTGCCTATGCGGTCTTTTTCAACATCTTCAAGCGTGGGCAACGGAGCAGGAGGGCCCGGCCAGATATCACCACCCTGCGGCAAAATCGGGGTTTCAGCGGTGGAGTACCCATGTACCCGCCGCATGTTCAGATCTTCTCCCGCCGGAGAATTGGGGTTCTCTCCCGGCAGAGTCGCAGTATCGGAAATATATTTCCCAAACCCGGAACATCCGCTCAAAACCAGACAGGCTCCCAGTAGAGCAGCTTTCCGCATCATCTGACTCCGCTAACCATGACGTTGCACAGGCAAATCAGCGATGCCCGCTGTAGCGACACTGTGCCAGAGAAAGGTAAATAACGGTTTGCGGAGGGGATACAAGCCAATGCCTTCATTTTGAGACAATTATGCAACAGGCCACCCTTGGTTGAACCAGGTATCACCCACAGTCACCCGTTACAGGTCCACATGCCGCAAACCTGTGGTGAGATAATCCCAGCCGGTGATCAGGGTCAGGGCTGCGGCAATCCAGAGCAGAACGGAGCCAATCAGCGCCACGTGCAGCCATGGCATACCAAGCAGCATACCCGTACCATCCCCAGCCAGCAAAAAGCCGATGGCGGTCATCTGAAAGCCGGTTTTCCATTTAGCCAGTCGCGTTACCGGCAGACTGGCCCGGCGCTCCGCTAGATATTCCCGCATGCCGGAAACCAGAATTTCCCGACACAGAATAACAATGGCGGGCCAGAGGCTGAGGTAGGGAAGCCGGGCAAAGCCTGCCAGAACCATCAGGCAGGCCCCCACAAGAAGCTTATCGGCAATGGAATCAAACATTCTGCCGAAGTCTGAAAGCTGGTGCCGTGAACGCGCCAGCTTGCCGTCAAAATAATCCGTAATGCCTGCCAGAATAAACAGCACGCAGGCCGCAGCATCAGTCTGCGGCGTTCCCCATGCGGCAAAAACCACCACTATGGGAATCGCCACAATGCGCGATATCGTCAGAACATTCGGCAAATCTGTCAACATTGGCGGGAGACTAGCCTATTTCCCGCCCGGCTGAAATGGTTTCTGGCACCGCGTTCATGCCACTCACCCAGAAACGTAGCGCAGCCCTGCCCTTCACGTCAGTTTGGCGTCCAGTCTGGATGAAAATGCCCATACACGGCCCGCGCTGTTTCCCGATTGATGCCGGGTGCCGATTCGAGTTCTGATAGCCCTGCCTGCTTTACGCCCCGGGCCGAACCAAAAACATTCAGCAGCATGCGTTTCCGCGCTGGCCCCACCCCCGGAATATCATCCAGCTCGGATGTCACCAGCGTTTTGGAACGCCCTGCCCTATGGGTTGTAATGGCAAAGCGATGCGCTTCATCGCGTAGCCTTTGCAAGTAGTACAGAACCGGATCACGCGGATCGAGCTGAAACGGCTCGGCATCGCCAGTATGAAACCACTCGCGCCCGGCATCCCGGTCCGGCCCCTTGGCAATGCCCACCAGCTTCACCCCTGTCACGCCCAAATCATCCAGCACGGCTCTTACGGCAGAATACTGCCCGGCTCCGCCGTCAATCAGCAGCACGTCAGGCCAGTTGGATAGATCGCCCTCAGCGGCTTCCTTCAATGCGCGGCCAAAGCGGCGCTCCAGCACCTCACGCATCATCGCAAAGTCATCCCCCGGCGTTACCGGACCTTTGATCAGGAATTTGCGATAGGCTCTGCGATCAAACCCTTCCGGGCCGCCCACAATCATGACCCCGTAAGCATGAGACCCCATGATGTGGCTGTTGTCATACACCTCAATCCGCTGGGGCGGCGCATCCAGCCCGAAGACCGTCGCAACACCCTCCAGCAGTTTGGCCTGCCCGGCGGTTTCGGCCAGCTTACGGTGCAAGGCATCCCGTGCGTTCGCCACAGCATGATCCAGCACCTGCTTTTTCTCGCCGCGCTGGGGAGAGAGGATTTCCACCTTCCGCCCCCGCTTGAGGGAGAGAGCCTCACTCAGCAGGAGTTCTTCCGGCAAGGGATGATTAACCAGCACCTGCGCCGGGCATGGCTTGTCATCATAAAACTGCGCAATAAAGGCGGAGAGTACATCTCCCGGCTCCTCATCCTTGGTGTGAGCCGGAAAGAACGAACGGTTTCCGTTGTTTCTGCCGCCCCGGATGAAGAACACCTGAATACAGGCCTGCCCCGCTTCCTGCCAGATGCCAAACACATCCGCATCATGCAGGGACGCCGGGTTAATCACGCTCGATTCCTGCATCTGCGCCAACGCCCGAATACGATCCCGCAGCATGGCGGCCCGTTCAAAGTCCAGCGCTTCCGCGGCCTTGTGCATTTCGCTGCTCATCTCTTCCCGCAAGGCCATATCCTTGCCGGAGAGAAACTCCCGCGCCTGTTCCACCAGCCTAGCGTAGGAGGGCTGGTCGATACGATCCACACAGGGGCCGGAACAGCGTTTGATTTGATACAGCAGGCAGGGCCGCGTCCGGCTGTTGAACACCGCATCCGTGCAGGAGCGCAGCAGAAACACGCGCTGCAACAGGTTGAGCGTCTGGTTCACAGCCCAGGCCGAAGCAAATGGGCCCCAGAGGCTCGCCCCCTTCACGGGCTTTCCCCGGTGCTTGGCCACCTGCGGGAAAGGATGTCCGTCTGTCAGCATCAGCCACGGATAGCTTTTGTCATCCCGCAGCAGAATATTGAAGCGGGGCTTCATGCGCTTGATGTAGTTGGCCTCAAGCAGCAGGGCCTCGGCCTCGGTATGGGTGGTGACAATCTCCATGGAGGCTGTCTCGGACACCATACGCCGCAGCCGTTCAGGCAGACGCGCCACCTGAGTGTAAGACGTTACACGCTTTTTCAGCGCCAGCGCCTTACCCACGTAAAGCACATCCCCTTTCTCGCCCAGCATACGATACACGCCCGGCGAAAGCGGCATGGTCTTCAGGGCATTCCGGATCACCTCCACACCTTTGGGTCTGGCAGCCGACACCTCCACAGCCGCAGGCACGCCTACGGGCACATCATTTGAAGAAATGTCAGTTGTCATCAGGCGCTCTTCCGAGAAATCAATTTCATCCACCGTTTCTGTGGATAAGTTTGTGGAGTACCGGGCTCATCGCCCCTGAAACCCGCAGATTTCCAGCCCCCTCAACGCTTTGCATATTTTTTAGACACACAACCCAAACCCTTGATTTACAAAGGGTTTATAAAAGGACATTTGAGGAGGAAACGTGCGTTTCAGAGATTTTGTTGAAAATAAAGGAAGTCAAGGGAGGAAGTGGACAAATTGTGCAGAAATCTGTCCACCGTGGTTTTTACGCAGTGATCGCGCTTTGTTCCGCAACCTCTTCCGCCTTCTTCAGCAGCCGCATGAAGTTTCCACCCCAAAAAGCCGCGATCTCGCTGCGGTCATAGCCGCGACGCAGCAATTCTTCTGTCACGTTCACGCCCTGCGTGGCGTTCTGCCAGCCTTCAATTGCGCCACCACCGTCAAAATCGGAGGATATCCCCACATATTCCGGCCCAATGCGCTTCACCACATAGTCAATATGGTCCACAAAATCCGCAACATTGGCGGTACGCGGGCCATCCCCTTCCCGTGGCTTCAGGAACGCAGGCATAGCCGTGATCTGAATCACACCACCGCTTTCCTTCAACGCATCAAGCTGCTCATCATCCAGATTGCGCGGATGATCACACAGCGTGCGTACACAGGAATGGCTGGCCACAACCGGCACAGCGGACACCTGCACCGCCTGCAACATAGTGGATTTGGCAGAATGTGACACATCCACCAGCATCCCCAGCCGGTTCATGTGGGCGATGGCATCCCGCCCTACAGCAGAGAGGCCACCATGCCGCTCCGGCTTGTCGCCCAGGCTAGGGCGATGCACGGCCGCATCGGCCAGCGCATTATGCCCATTATGCGTAAGCGTAACGTAGCGTGCGCCCTTCGCGCGAAACTGTGCCAGTAGCGCGGGGTCGTCTCCCATCGCGTAGCCGTTTTCCACGGCAGGCACCACCGCCAGCGCGCCCTCTGCCTGCGCTGCAAGCATGTCCGCCACAGTCGAGCAGACGCGTGCTGTCACACCATTCTGCGTGCCTTGCATACGGTTGATGGCATCCAGCATGGCCAGACATTGCGCCTGAGCCTCGGCGTGACCTTTTTCCGTCACCGGCCCCTGCCCGATATAGGCCACAAAACACCCGGCAGACATGCCGCCCTGCTGCATTTTCGGAAGATCAACCCTGCGGGTTTCCGTGTCCACAAAGGCATCACCCTGATCCGGCCACGGAATATCAATGTGGCTGTCCAGCGTGAAAAGCGCGTTATGAAGCGCACGCGCAGCAGAAGAAGCGGAAGGTTGGCTCACCGGAGCCGAAGAAGGAAGCGTCATGCTGCAGAAATGGTCCCATATGCGATAAATGCAAGGCGCACGCCCTGCCGGTTTTGTTTCCAAAGACTGTTTGAAAGTTCAGCAGCACAACGGCTGGCGCGGAACGATACACGCCAGAGAGACCTGACAGACTTTTCAAACACCTTCCCTACTATGTGCCGAATTTCACTTGCCCCGCAAACCGGGATGCGCAATGCCGTTGGGCATGCGACTTGTAACCTGGAACATCAACTCCCTCCGTCTCCGCCTGCCAGTGCTGGAAAAGCTGGACGCCACCCTCGCGCCAGACATCATCTGCCTGCAGGAAACCAAAGTGCCAGACCCTCTTTTTCCGGCAGATGCATTGCGGAACATGGGGTTTGAGCACCTCCACTACAAAGGGATGAAGAGCTACAATGGCGTGGCCATCCTCTCGCGCCATCCCATTACGCCGCTTGAAAAACTGCCGGACTGGCATGGCAAGGAAGACTGTCGCCACATAGGCGCGCAGGTGCATCTGCCAAGCGGCCCTGTCGAACTGCACGATTTTTACGTGCCGGCAGGCGGCGATATTCCTGATCCCGAAACCAATCCGAAATTTGCCCACAAGCTCGCCTTTGTGGAGGAAGTAACCGAGTGGTTCACCACCCGCAAACGGGACCGGACTGTGCTGGTTGGGGATTTCAATATTGCCCCACTGGAGCATGACGTCTGGAGTCACAAGCAGCTTCTGAATGTGGTCAGTCACACACCACCAGAAACGGAACGCCTGAATGCGTGGCTGAATGTGGGTTTTGTTGACGCCATGCGCCACTTTGTCCCTGCCAGCGAGAAGCTGTACACATGGTGGTCCTACCGTAACCGGGACTGGAAGAAATCCAACCGTGGCCGCAGGCTGGACCATGTCTGGATTACGCCTGACCTTGTGCCAGACCTCACCGGCATGACCGTCGTGCGTGAAGCCCGAGACTGGGATACCCCGTCTGACCACGTGCCTGTGATTGTCGATTTCAGTCTGTAGCCATTGCTTGAACGCCTGCGGATAGGGATTGGTGCAGGATTTCGAGGGTGAGAAAGCGGATATAAAGGACACGGGCCCAATCTGCCGGGAGGGAAACCTCGCGCAATTTCAACCGCCAAACGCATTCAACAGCCCAAAAGACCCACCACGCCGCCTACTGGGTCTTTCAAGCAGTCATTCACGAGACGCGTTAAAAAGTCAGACGTTGAAAGAGCGTGTTCCTGTGCACGCCTGACTATGTTGTCTTTAGCCATCTCCGTCACACGCTGCCGCGCGGCGGAAAGACCTCTTTTTTATCCTAAAATGCCGCGGCAGCCTTTATTTCCATACTTTTGAAACAGGCTCCAAAAAGAAAACAGGGCTGCTGGCAATCAAGCCACGACATAAAACGTCTCTGCCAGTTTTGCTCCGCTTCCCAAGCAACTGCCTCGCTTAATAACGGTACTGCCAAAGCAGGCCCACGCTGCTGCCCGGATCATTTTCCGGCGTGGTAAAGCCCGTTACGTTTCCGCCGGTGCCGACGGTGGTGTTCAGCTTGAGGTGTTTTGTCAGATCCACCTGCACCTGTGCCTGCGTGCCTGAGCCAGAGGTTGCCTGCTTGGCTCCCACATAAACACCCTTCATTACGTATTTCCCGGCTTCCACCGTTGTTCCACCGTTGCCCACACCAGACCCGCCGCCAATGGCCAGACGGTCCAGATGCAGGGTTTTCCGCAATGTGCCCATCGGATCAAATGAGGTCATGCCAGTCAGCGTCGCCAGCGCTGTTCCCAGTTCCACCATCTGCGTGGAAGAAAGGGAGTGGGCATCCGTGCCAAACAGCAGCATGGCCAGCACCTGATCCTGAGGTAGCGGCGGGTTGGAGACAAAGCTGATCTTGGGGGCACTGGCATATCCCCCCACCTTGAGCATGGCGGTCTCACCATTCACCACACGGTCGGCTTCAAAATCCAGAGTGGGGTCAAGCTTGTGGCTCACACCACTCCCGTTGAAAGCCACGCGCCCCTTGGTGAAGTTAAGAGAGATCCCGGCGAGGTCAAAGTTGCCGCGCTTCAGGTCAAACCCGCCGGTAACCTGCGGTGCCTGCGCTGTGCCATTCACTTTGAGCTTGCCTGCCATTTCGGCATCAAGCCCATGCCCACGGACGAAGAATTTACCCGGCGATGTCACTGTCAGGTCCAGCCCGATGACAGCCGCCTTGGTGTCGGCTGTAGCCTCCTTGGGTTCCGGCGGTTTGTCACCAGGGCGAACCACATCAAGACGCGCCACGGAAGACGGCAGGGAGTTGGGGATGTTAATTTCCACCCGTGGCAGGGATATACCTCCCACAACATCCATACGGGTACTTACCTGCCCGCGTATGGCGATATCCGCGTTCATGACGGCTGTCAGCAGATCGCTGGAAATGGGCCGTGCGTTCTTGGCCGTAATATGCATGTCAATCGGCATGCCCGGCGCCATGACACCCACAGACCCTGTAACGCCGAGCGTGCCTTCACCCGCCTTGGCTGTCAGGTTCTGGATGACGACATTCTCGTGCGAGCCGACAACCCGGCCATTGATCTCCGCCAAATGAACGCCCTGAGCAAAATCCTGAAAATCCGCATTATGCAGATCAACTGTGCCCGTCACGTTGGGGGACGCCATGGTGCCAGCCACCTGCATGGCAAGCTGCACATCGCCTTTGGCCTGCCGCGCCTGCGCACCCAGCACCCCATTGGCAATGGCCAGATCAAGATGCCCGTCAGACCGCAGATTGATCGGCCCTGTTTTGGAAAGCGGAGCCGTGCCAGCCACAGTCAGCGCCAGCTTCGGCCCCGCCGCTGCCTTTACGTTCACCTTCGCGGCTGTCCCGGCCAGATCGGCCTGCGCATCCACACTTAACGCCGGAATGGAGGCTGCTGCACTGCTGCCATCCATTCTCAACCCGCGCCCGGTCAGATGCACCTGTCCTGTCGGCCGATCCATGCTGCCCGCAACCTTGGCCTGAAGGGAAAGATCACCCTGCGCATGAACATCCGGCGCAAATGGACGCGCCAAAGCAGGCGTCACGTGCCGGATATCTGCCGTAACGGACAGTGTGGGCTTGATGCGCCCTGCCACATCCAAGGTGGCGGGTTCGGCCCCACGCGTGCTGAGAGTAGCACGCAGACGGTCCACCCCCATTGTGTCGCCAAAGGAAACCAGTGCAGGTGCCAGCAGCTTGAGGGATTCTTCCTTGGCGGTTGCCGCCAGTTTCTGCACCTTCACCTGCTTTGCAGGCAGATTAAGCAATGCCGCCGTATCCAGAGACAACGGACTCCCTGACCAGCTTGCCGGACCAATCTGCGCTGTCAGCGCCATGGCGTTGTCTGGCCCTTTGGCCGTTACCCGCGCCTGCCCTGTAACACCCGCAGCAGAGAGACCGGCCAGCTTCAACGTCAGATCCGCATCTGGATGCGCGGCAGGGTCACGCACCGTGCCCGCCAGCGCCAGAGACCCGATTTTAGCCTGAGCAGTTGAGACGTTGCCGTCCAGCTTCAGCGCTACCTGAGGTTTCTCACCCACCTGCGTGGTCTGAACAGACGCTGCCAGTGCCCCGGCAATCTGCTGACCAATCAGGTTTCTGAAATCTGCCAGCCGCCCGATTTTGAGGGTTAAATTCCCTAACGGCACAACCTCACCCTGTGGCAGCGAGAGATCACCCGCCCCTTGCAGGCTGTTCCAGGAGAGTTTTTTCAGATCAAGCTGGCGCGCGCCTTTTTCATCCTGCGCAAAGGCCGCATCCAACACCAGAGGCGCTTTATCAACTGAGCCGTTTGCCGTCAGCGTGCCTGTGGGCGCAGAGGGAAGATGCGTCAATGCGGCATCCAGCACAACGGGGCCACGCGGCATGGTGGCAGTGCCGGGATCACCTTCCATATGGAGGGTGGCGGCAAAGTCCTGCATCAGCCCTTTGGCATTCAGCGCAAGGGTCAGTCCGCCACGCAATGACGGCAGCGCCTTGCTCAGGTCCGGCAACGCCAAGGTGGAGGCAACATCCATATCATGGCCGGTATTCACCCGCCCATGCGCTGCCAGATGCAACGCCTGCCCGTCCACAGCCAGCTTGGTGATATCTACCTGTTGCCCGCCAGAACTTTCTGCCTTTTCGGCCTTCGCTGTGGCTTTGTCTGTTTCAGGCTTATGAGGCGTCTCGACAGCAACCTTGCCAGCCCCATGATCCGTTGCTGCTGGCTTCACACCGTTCTGCGGCGCAGCCAGTTCCGGGCCATTATCCTTCTTGGGAGCCGTTTTTTCCGAACTCCCTTCCGGCTGCACCATTCCGGGTTCCAACGGGCGAAGCGTTGTGACAAGCGAGAACGTTCCCTTCGGACCAATCAACCCGACTGCCTGTGGCTGGCCACCCGTAATAACCAAGGTGCCATCCGCACTGACATGCGTATCACCCGTCGCTTTGGCAGGAAGATCAAACGCGGCTTTCATGCCCATCTGCCCTTGCAGGGGCGTATTGCCCATCTGCCCGAAAGGACGCAGATCAGGGAGCGCCAGTTCCAGCGTGCCGCGCTGTGGCGCGGCTGTCATCACATTGCCGGTCAAATGCAACAGCGGGTGCGACACATCCAGTACCAACGGCCTGCCATCCGCCTGCGGAGAAATTGTAGCATCCAGTTGCACCGGGGCACTGGCCAGCAAGGTGGGGGCGGAACCCGGAAGCCGCACACCATCCGCCGTCATAACCAGATGCATCTGGTCCGCTGCGCCGGGGTGACCGCTCTGCCCGGTAAAGGCAGCCTTCAACGTGCCGACTCCCGCGCCAGATGCCACAAGCCGGTCTATCTGGAGGGAGCCGGTCCCATCCGGCTGGCTCATCTTGCCTTTTAGCTGTGTCACCAGATGAATGGCGTCCCACCCCAGATCAGGACGCAAGGCCAGCTTGGGCGCATCCAGTTGCGCCCTAAGGCTGCCGAGTTTTTCACCCAGCAGATCAAGCACACCGTCCGCCTTGGCGGTAATCGGCCCTGCTCCGGCAGAAAACGCCAGAACCGCAGCGTTTGTTGGCCCTTTGATATCCAGAGAGAGCGCAAGCGGGGTCAGTTGCGGCATCTGCAGTTTGGTGGCTGCAAAGCCATCTTTTCCTTCCTTGGCGTCCAGATGCAGGCCCAGCTTGCCGCCGCCCGTAGTGGTGGCCAGATCAATCTGCCCCTCTGCATCAAGCCGCTTCACACTCAGCGCAATGTCCGATCTGGGCAAGGATGGCAGCGTCAGCCCATTCAGCACCGGATCAATGGACGATAACCGCCCGTGCCCTGCCAGCGAGAAACTGGCTGCGGTTCCCGCCAGTGGGGCGCCCACGTTGATCCGCCGCACGGCAAGATCCTGAATATCGATCCCCAACCCCAGACTGGATTTACTGGTGGATGGCTTGGCCGGGGCTGCCTGTGTGTCAGACACCGGCAGACGCGGGATATCCAGCTGATCCGCCTTGATCGCGTAAATGCGGGCCGTACGCCCAACCAGACTTAAAGGAGACCAGTTAAGGTCAATATTCTTCAGCGACAGCCACACGCCCTGCTTATCGCGCAGCGCAATGGAATCCAGATGGAAATTATCAGGAAACCGGCCTGAAAGCCCGGAAAGCGCCACCATCCCCCCGGTGAGGGAAGTTGTCTGCTGCATCAGCAACCGTCGACCCGGCCCGGTATTGGCGCCAACCAGAATAACCCCAACCGCCAGACCTGCCACGCCAGCCAGAACGCCAACTGTCAGCCCGGCAATGCGCCCTGCACGCCGCAAAGCGCTGCGGCGCGGCGGTGCGGGCATATCCCCATCCTGCCCCGCCATCAGAACGTTTCTCCCAGCCCGATATAAAGGTCCCACTTGTCCCCACGATGCGGACGGTTGAGCGGAACCGCCACATCCACGCGCACCGGGCCAATAGGCGTGTAGTACCGAACGCCACCGCCCGCACCCACGCGCAGAGTGCCTGTAAAGGGAGAACTGCTGCTGCCCACCTGCCCGGCATCCACAAACCCGGCCATACCAAAACTCTTGAACAGCCTCTGCCGGTATTCAACCGTGCCTGCATCCAGCGAAGTACCGCCGATAGCGTAGCGGGTACGGCCATATTGCGGCCCCACGCCCTGCCAGCGATACCCGCGCACGGTGGCGCTGCCACCCGCGTACATGCGCTGGTCTGGTGGAATATCGTAGGTTCCAGCGCCCTGAATACTGCCAATGGTCCCGCGAATAGCCAGAATACTGCGCCCCGGCTTGCTGATCCCCAGATGTTTGAGGTCAAAATAATACGAGGCAGACGCATTCATGATCGTGAAGAAAGACGTGCCACTCCCCTTGCTCCCCAAGGAGATGGAAGGCGAAATATTCACGTTGGCACGCACACCATGAGTGGCAGGTTCAATGGGGTTCCCAACTTCCGTATTATCAAAGGTCGCGCCCAGAGGCAGAGAACCGATGGTGTAATCACGCGTCACGCCAAACTGTTCAATCTGCTCCTGCTCTCCGGCCACCCCGAAATTGACATTCCAGTAGCGGTCAATCTGGCGCGTAATCCCGGCGCGCACCAGAAAAGCCGTCTGCCGGTAGGACCAGAACAACTGCCGCAAGGCCTCAACACGCACGCTCAGATTCTGCTTGCGACTATAAAAACCGGGTTTGAAGAAATCTGCATACACATCATACCCCAGCCCCTGCTGGGCAGACCCACCCAGACCGGTAACCAGTGCCGTCAGCTTCAGCCGTTCCGCATTGCCCAGCAGATTGTAGTGGGTCCATGTCACGCCGCCACGCACCCCCAGATCTGTTGAATACCCTGCTTCCGCCCCAACAGAACGGCGCTTGGCTTCCTGAAATGTAAAATCAAGCGGCATGGTGCCGTTTACTGGCTGTGTTGCCCCATCCTTGACCGCCACGTTGGAAAACACGCCCAGAGAGGTCAGATCCTGTCGGGCTGCATCAATTTTGGATGGCTGGTAAAGCTGGCCTTCTTTCAGCGTCAGTTGTCGCCTTACAAAAGGCTCCCGCACCCGTTTGAGGCCAGACACATCAATCCGGCCCACATTCAACACTGGCCCGGGTGAGACAGGATACACAACATCCAGCGTGCGGGTTTGCGGGCGCAAATAGGCCTGCGGCTTGTCCACCTGCGCCAGCGCATGGCCATCTTCCCGCAGGGCATCCAGCAGCGTGCCTCCGGCCCCCAGCACCGTCTCCGCTTCGGCCGCATCCCCTGTTTTCAGGGTGAACGCGGCTTTCTGCTCAGGTGTCAGCTCCGCCGGACCATTGGTTTTTTCGTCAACCAGCTTGACCGAGCCCAGATGGTAAAGAGGGCCTTTTTCTACCGAGATATCGGCAGTCACCTTCTCATTGGCGGGAACCGATTCAATCCAGTTGGAAAGTGCCGGAGACTGGCCATCCATCACCACTGCGTCTTTGTCCTTGGCGCGGTGAAGGGTGATTTTTACCGTTCCTTCGTAATACCCATAGCTTTCCAGCGCGGATTTCAGGCGGTCATACTCATTGCGCACGCGCCCGGCCAAGGCAAAAGGCCCCACGGCATGCGTCCCCTGAAGGCCCAGCAGATCAGAAGATGATTTCAGCGCCGTATCCAGATCAGCCTGCCCGGTGGGCTTCAGGTTGGTCACATAAGCCTGCGTTTCCGCTGCCCAAGACCAGCCTCCCGCCGCCACACCCCACAGGGAAAAACCAACAACCACACGATTCGCCGTCAGCACGAGTCCGTTCAGGATGCCTCTACCGCTCATCCTCACCCGTTTCTTTCCGCCTGCCGTTGCACCGTTGCCGCCACTTTCTCATCTGTGTTTTTTCAAGGTCTGCATTGCTCCATGCCGTATCACCATGACGAAAATACGGTCAGTCGCACAGCACAGTCCAACAGAATGGGTCTTTTCGCCTTTGTGCCATCTCCGCTCCAGAATGCGAAGCACGATTGTCCACCTCCACAAGTTCGCGTTATGAAAGCCGCATGGTTTTTCATTCCTGTTGCCTGAGCAAAACCTGCCACCCTGTGGCAGGGGCAAGAACATGACCCGCGCTCGCCCTGCGCCAAAGCGCTCTTCTGCTCCTTCCGGCCCTACCGATCCCGCCGCCCTTTCGCCCCTTCCTGTCTGGGCGGAGCGGCTCTGCACGCTCTCTGCCAATATCCGTGGCAGCCTGCGTCTGGGCGGGATCGTGTTCTGGGTGCCGCTTTCAGTCGGGTTTGAAGCGTGCCTGCTTCTTGTTCCGGGCACGGCAAAAATCAGATGGACGCGTGTCATCTGGGGCGTGCTGTGCAAACTGCTGGGTGTGCGTATCCGGGTAGTGGGCAAACGGGCGGGCACGGTTGGCGGCCTACGCGCCCGCAAAAGGGGTGAGCGACCCGTCATTTACATCTCCAACCATTCTTCATGGCTGGATGTGCCCATTCTGGGGACGATTCTGCCTTCCGTCTTTGTTGCCAAAGGCGACATTGAAAACTGGCCCATCATGGGGCTGGTCTCCAAAATCGGGCGTACCATTTTTGTCAGCCGCCAGCGCAGCACAACAGGCCGCGAACGCGATCAGATGATTCGTCGCATGGTGGAGGGTGACAATCTGGTGCTGTTCCCAGAGGGCACATCATCTGATGGCTCACGCGTGCTACCCTTCATGTCCGCCTTCTTTGCCATCGCCAAACTGCCCAAACTGCGTGATGGCATGGACAAATCACTCCTGCCCATCACGTATGAACCGGGCATGACACCCATTATCCAGCCCGTGTCCGTGGTGTATGACAGGCTGGAGGGCTTACCCGTCCAGCGCCTGCGTCGGCCCGTGTTTGCATGGTATGGAGACATGGATCTCGGCCCGCACCTCTGGCAGATGGTGCAGTGGAAATCCCTTCAGGCCAGCGTGATCCTGCACGAACCGCTAGACCCGGAACTGTTCCCCAGCCGCAAGGCTCTGGCTCAGGCCGCGTGGCACGCTGTGGCCAATGGCGCAGCAGAACTCCGCCAGAATGAAGAAGGCAGCACGCAACCCGGTCGCTGTGATCCTGCCGAGCTTCCGTGCAATAAAACAGGATTTCTCAAACGTCAGCTTGACAGAGTGGCCTCCAGTTTTGCTTCATACAGAAACAGGCACTGAGCAGACGAAAAAACGGCTGCTCCACATGCAGGAATACCCTGCGGAAGGAGGTCTCTCCTGTCGGTTTCAGAACACAGAACTCTGGCACGGATATCCTTGATGTGAGAAAAGAGGCTTGACCTCGGACGCTGTCCGCCTGATTTCCTCCCCCTGCCGTATGGAATGGGCCTGCGGCACGCCGGAGCCCCTGTTGTCATGACTGGATCGACCACCGCCCTGTCTCCCTCTCGCCGCGGCCTGCATGTCATCACATGGGGCTGCCAGATGAATGTGTATGACAGCGCCCGCATGAGCGACGTGCTGCGCCCGCTGGGTTACCAATCCGTGGACGCGCCTGAAGCTGCGGACATGATTATCCTCAATACCTGCCACATCCGTGACAAAGCGGCGGAAAAGGTATTTTCCGAGCTTGGCCGTCTGCGCAAAATCAAGGAAGCCCGCAAGGAAGAAGGCGCGCAGACCATTATTGCCGTGGCTGGCTGCGTGGCACAGGCCGAAGGGCAGGAAATTCTGACCCGTGCCCCTTACGTGGATATCGTGCTCGGCCCGCAGACCTACCATCGCCTGCCGGAAATGGTGGCCCGAGCCGCCCGTGCTGGCGGTGCGGTCATTGATACCGATTTCCCGGCAGAACAGAAGTTTGACTTCCTGCCAGATGCAGCCGCACCGCAGACACCGGGCAACTACACTGCGTTCCTCACCATTCAGGAGGGGTGTGACAAATTCTGCTCCTTCTGCGTGGTGCCTTACACCCGGGGCGCCGAAAGCAGCCGCTCCGTGGCCTCCGTTCTGGCCGAAGCCCGCCGGATGGCGGAAAGCGGCGTGAAGGAAATCAGCCTGCTGGGCCAGAACGTGAACGCCTATCATGGGGAAGGCCCGGATGGTTCCGTCTGGGGGCTGGCACAGCTTGCAAACGCGCTGGCAACCATTCCCGGCCTCTCGCGTATTCGGTACAGCACTTCGCACCCGCGTGATATGGATGACGCCCTGATCAACGCCCATCGCGATTTACCTGCGCTTATGCCGTTCCTGCATCTGCCAGTGCAGTCCGGCTCTGACCGCATCCTGCGGGCCATGAACCGTGGCCACACGGCTGACGAGTATCGGGACATTGTGCGTAAGCTGCGTGAGTTACGGCCTGATCTGGCCCTTTCCTCAGACTTCATTGTCGGTCATCCGGGTGAAACGGATGAAGATTTTGAAGCCACCATGCAACTGGTGCGGGATATTACGTTCGCGCAGGCTTATTCTTTCAAATACTCCCCTCGTCCAGGCACGCCTGCCGCAGGAGCCCCTCTTCAGGTGCCGGAGGATGTGAAGGACGCTCGCCTGCAGGCGCTTCAGGCCCTGCTCCGCCAGCAGCAGGATGCCTTTAACGCTGCCTTGGTGGGGCAGACCGTTCCCGTGCTCTTTACAGGGGAAGGCCGCAAACCGGGCCAGATTACAGGGCGTTCCCCCTGGCTCCAGCCCGTTCATATTTCTGGCCCGCGTCATCTGATCGGTCAGGAACTGCCTGTCAGAATTACTGAGCGCCTGACCAATTCACTGGGGGGCACTTTGGTAGAGGAGACCGTGTACGCTTGAACACAACGCACCAGCCCCTTTCAGCCCCGCCCCCTGTTTCCGGCTCTGGTGACCCGGAAAAACCGCTAACGCTGTTGTTTGAAGACAACACGCTACTGGCCAGACTGGTGGGAGATCATGACCGCCACCTGCGGCATCTGGAAGAAGGGCTGGATGTGCAGGTGGCACGGCGCGGCAACCGAATCTCCATAAAAGGGGCCGCACCCCACACAGCATTGGCCCGCACAACGCTCAGCACCCTGTATCAGAAACTCGCCTCCGGTGGTGCTGTAGACGTTAGCGCAATAGATGCGGTTATCCGCATGACCCGCCTGCATGAAACCATAAGGCAATCTCCTATGCGGCCATCCGATACAGAAACCATTGCCCCTGCATTCCTCCCCACTGAAGGGCTGCCAGCCCTTAAAATGCGGCATGGGGTGATCGAACCCCGCTCCGCCGGGCAGGCCACCTACATGAAGGCGCTTGCCAACAAGGAACTGGTGTTTGGCATCGGCCCGGCGGGAACAGGCAAAACCTATCTGGCCGTTGCGCAGGCTGTGGCCATGCTTCAGGCTGGCTCGGTCGATCGCATCATTCTCTCCCGGCCTGCGGTAGAGGCTGGTGAACGTCTTGGCTTTCTGCCTGGAGATATGAAAGACAAGATCGACCCGTATCTGCGCCCGCTTTATGACGCTCTGCACGATATGCTGCCGGGCGATCAGGTCATGCGGCGCATGGCAGCGGGTGACATTGAGGTCGCCCCCCTCGCCTTCATGCGCGGTCGCACTCTCTCCCACGCCTTTGTTATTCTGGATGAAGCGCAGAACACCACCATCGCGCAGATGAAGATGTTCCTCACCCGTCTTGGGCCAGGCTCCCGCATGGTGGTAACGGGCGATCTTACCCAGATTGACCTGCCTTCCGGCACCACCTCCGGCCTGAAAGACGCCATTGAAACACTGGCGCACGTGCGGGGTGTCACCATATCTCGCTTTGAAGCAGCAGATGTTGTGCGACACAGACTGGTCGCCCGCATTGTTGAAGCGTATGATGCAAAAGCGACGGCTAACAGGGAGACCTCCCGCAATAAGGGCCGTCAGGAGAACAATGGAACCGCCAAGTAGCAGTAGTCACGTTCAGGCTCAGGACGTGACTTATGGGGAAAGCCCTGTTTTTGCAGAGTCTTTCCCCTCCTCCGCCTTTGAAGAGGCGCCTGAAGTCCTTGTTGAGGACAGGCGCTGGCGCAGTTATGTCGCCGCCCCCGAAAAACTGGTCTGGCGTGCGCTTGCCGCCTGCACGGATTACGGAAGGCAGCCCGGCAGCGTGGTGTTATCCACGGACCGTGTTGTCAAACGGCTGAATGGCGAACATCGCGGCAAATACCGCCCCACAAATGTGCTGACTTTTGAACCTCCACCCGGCATTCCGGGAGGAGACATCATCCTTGCGCTGGAAACGGTGGTGCGGGAAGCCCAGAAGGCTGGCCGCCCGGTAAGCCACCATCTTGCGCACCTGATCGTGCATGGAAGCCTCCATCTGGCAGGCTATGATCACCACCACGCGGGGGAAGCGCGAGAAATGGAAATGCTGGAATCCCGTCTGCTCTCCCGGCTGGGTGTTCCCAACCCGTGGAAGCCGCGATCATGAGCGAACACGACACCACGCAAGAAAGCCCGCAGAGCCGTGGGGGGCTGTTTTCCTTCTTCAGCCGCAAGAAGAATGCCCCCGGCCTGCGCAGTTCCATTGCCGCCCTTGTGCAACAGGCTGCCGACGAATCTGAAGAAGAAACAGCAGATGGCGAAAAGCCGGAACTGGATCGTCAGGAACGAGCGCTGATTGCCAACATTCTGCGCCTACGCAACATATCAGCAGATGATGTGATGGTCCCGCGCCCTGATATTGTGGCCATGTCCGTCTCCATCAGTCTGGACGATGCACTGGCCATGATGCGGCGGGAAAACCATTCCCGCATGCCCGTCTATCGGGACCAGTTGGATGATATTGTGGGCATGATCCATGTGAAGGATCTGATCGCCTATGTGGGCACCAGTGAAGCCTTCAATCTGGAAGCCCTGCTGCGCCAGCCCCTTATGGTTGCGCCACAGATCCCCGTGCTGGACCTGATGCTGCAAATGCGCCAGCGCCAGACCCATATGGCGCTGGTGATTGATGAATATGGCGGCATTGATGGTCTGGTGACCATTGAAGACCTGATTGAAACCATTGTGGGCGACATTTCGGACGAGCATGACGAGCCCGCCGCTACCTTGATTGTGGAACGGCCCGATGGGTCATTTGATGTGGACGCCCGCTGCCCGGTGGAAGAGTTTGAACGCCAGATTGGCCCGATTCTTACGCCCTCGGAAAAAGAAGCCGAGATCGAAACCATTGGCGGCCTCGTGTTCCGTATGGCAGGGCATGTGCCCACTCGCGGCGAAGTTCTGACGCACGAGAACGGCTATGTCCTCCGCGTTCTTGATGNAGGCTGCGCAAGCTGCCAAATGCGCCGGAAAAGCCCGCTGGCAACGGCCAGAACACAGCGCAAGAATAAAGAACGGGTTGACGGCAGCATGGTTCTGCCGTCATGCCTATTTTTCTGGATCAGTCCCAACTAGTTCACGGAGCCCGGATTTCCATGGCCTTTTCTCGCCGCTCACTTCTTGTCACAGCAGGTACCGCACTCGTTGCAGGTGCAACTGGCGGTCTGGCGCGCGCTCAGGGCACAACCACGGACACCCGGATAACCCCCCGTGAACTGGGTGACCCCAAAGCCAAGATCGTGGTGGAGGAATGGTTCTCCCTCACCTGCATTCACTGCGCCCATTTTGCAGAAAACACCTTCCCGCTGGTGAAGAAGAACCTGATCGACACGGGCAAGATCCGCTACGTGTTCCATGATTTCCCCACCGATCAGCTTGCAACCGTTGCCGCCATGGTGGCTCGCACCTTGCCGCCAGAACGGTATGAAGCTTTTGCCGTCTCCCTGCTGTCCAGCCTTGACCGCTGGGCCTACGTACAGAACGGCAGCCCGCTTGAAGCGCTGAAGAAAATGGCGGCCTTTGCCGGCATGCCGGGCGAAACGTTTGATAAAACGGTGGCAGACCAGCAGCTGATGCAGTTCATCCTGGCTCAGCAGACGGAAGCACAGGACAAATATCATTTTGATTCCACCCCCACCTTCCGCTTCAACAACAAAATTCAGGTTTCAAACGATATGGACTATGAAACCTTTGCCAAGAACGTGACGGACGCAAGCTGAGCATCCGCACGGCACACGTGTTCGTGCAGGCCCGTTCTTAAATGACCGTCCGTTTTGTTCGTCTGCGGATTGCCGGTTTCAAGAGCTTTGCTGATCCCATAACGGTGGAAATCCTGCCCGGTCTCACCGGTATTGTGGGGCCAAACGGCTGCGGAAAATCCAACGTTGTGGAAGCTCTACGATGGGTCATGGGGGAATCCTCCGCACGCTCCCTGCGTGGTGGAGAACTGGATGACCTGATTTTTGCTGGCACAACGGGCCGGGCTGCCCGGTCTCTGGCAGAAGTCACTGTAACGCTTGAAGGTACAAAAGGCCTTGGGCCTGCCGCTTTTACGGACCTTGATGAACTCCAAATCAGCCGCCGGGCCGAACGTGGCTCCGGCAGTGATTACCGTATCAACGGCAAACCCGTGCGTGCACGTGATGTGCAAACCCTGTTTGCCGATCTCGCCTCCGGCGCACGATCTTCCGCCATGGTCAGTCAGGGCCGTGTGGCCATGCTGGTGGGGGCCCGCCCGGAAGAGCGCCGCACCATTCTGGAAGAAGCCGCCGGAATCACCGGCCTGCATGCCCGTCGGCACGAAGCCGAACTCAAGCTGCGGGCAACTGAAAATAATCTGACGCGCGCAGAAGATCTTCGGCAGCAGCTTTCTACCCGGCTGGATGGTCTGGCCGAACAATCGAAAGAAGCAAGCCGCTACCGGGAACTTGCATCCGCCCTGCGTGAAGCGGAGACAGAATTGCTGGCCGTGCTGCACGCCCGCGCCCGTCTGGCGGTAGAACGCGCCATTGACCTGGCCGCCCGCGCCCGCACCGCGCTGACCGAGCATGAAGAAGCTGCCGAAACAGCGGTTATTGTTGAATTTGAAGCCAATCAGGCGCTTCCCGCCATTCGGGAAAAAGCCGATACGGCCCGCACGCTTCTGGAACGGTGTCGCGTCACGGCTGAAGGTATGGCGCGAGAAGAACAGCGCGCCACGGCACAGGCACAGGCTGCCACAGAACGCCTGAACCAGCACGAAGCCGATTTTGCTGCCGCGCAGACCCGTGCGGACGATGCCGCCGCCACGCTGGAACGCCTGCAAACAGAACAGGCAGAAGCACAGGCTGCCATAACCTCCCTGCCCACGCGTATGGCGGAAGCCGAGGCACAGCAGGCACAGCTCACCGCAGATCTGGCCCAGGCTGAACAGACCCTGACCCGACTGACAGAAACCCTGACCGCCGCCCGCACCCGGCGAGACCGGGCTACGGAAGAACTTGAAACAGCCAAGGCGCTACATGCCCGCACCTGCGAGGCCGTAACAGCGCTTCAGACCGAACTGGACAGCCTGCAAACCCGCATGCCGTCCGAAGAGGAACGGGCAACAGCCGCCTCCGCGCTGGAAGCCGCGACCAAGGCACAGGCGGATGCGCGGACGGCACTGGAAGAGGCTGAACGCACGCGGTCTCAGGCCAGCGTGGCGCTCTCGATCGCCCGCAATGATGCGGAAAATGCCCGGCAGACACAGGCCGAAACCAGCAAGACGCTGGACCGTGCGCGAAGCCGCCTTCAGGCATTGCGCAATGATCTGGCAAACCTTGAAAAGCGGCATGCAGATACACAGGCCGCTTTGCTGGCCGACTCCGCACTTCAGACCTTGCGCGATCAGGCAGCCCACGCCAGCCAGACCCATCAGGCTGCTGCCCGCACTCTTGAAGAAAGTGAATCGGCACGCCGCACAACCAGCGCGGCCCTGACGGACGCCAGCCGTCGCTTTCAGGCGGATGAAGCACAACGTAAAAGTGTAACGGAAGCCCGGCGCACGGCAGAAACCGCCCTGCAACGCGCCAGACAGGAAGAAGAAGCCCTCACCCGTGGCCTTGAACAGGCCATGAAGGAGGCGTTGCCGGACACAGTTTTGCTGGAAGCCCAGCAAAAACGCGGTGCGCTGGAGGAGGATCTTCAGAAAGTCGGCACGGCACTCACACAGGCCGATACGCACCTTACGGACCTGAAAGCAGCGCAGACCGAAGCCTTCCGTAACCATGATACGCTGCGCACGGAACTCACGCGGCTAAAGGCGCAGGCGGATGGTCTGGCACAGGCTCTTGGTCAGGATGAGACAACGAGTGCTGAGCCCGTCTCTGCCCAGATTGATGTGCCAGAAGGGTACGAAGCCGCTCTGGCCGCTGCGCTGGCAGAGGGACTGGATGCACCCGCCGCTGATAACCAACCACGCGGCTGGCATCTGCTGACAGGCGCGGAAGGTACCGCCCCCACACTGCCCGGCAATGCCACGCCGCTTAAAACACATATCAAGGCTCCGGCGGTGCTGGACAGGCTTCTCGGTTTTATCGGCCTGTTGCCTGATGGAATTGATGGCGCAGCGTATCAGGCTTTGCTTCTGCCCGGGCAGAGTCTTGTCTCACTCAAGGGTGATCTATGGCGGTGGGACGGGTTCTATACGCGCGCAGGCGAGCCGGATGCCGCAACGCGACGCCTCGGCCAGCGCCGTATTCTAAAAGAGACAGAGCAGCGCATCACTCTTCTGGAACAGGATGCGCCTATCGTCGAACAGGCAGCCAAAGCGGCAGTGGAAGCAGTGCAGACTGTGGAACGGCAGGTCGCAGAATACCGCACCCAGCGGGCCCGGCTGGAGCAGGCACTGCAACAGGCCCGCGCGCAGGAAGCGGATATTGAACGCCGCCATGCTGCGTCCCGTGCACGGCTGGATGGCTTGCGCCCCCAGCAGGAACGCGCGGCTGGTGCCCGCACGGATGCAGAAACCGCTCTCGCTGCCGCCCAAGCCGCAAGCGAAGCTCTGCCCTCCGCCGAATCGCTCCGCGCTGCACTGGAAGACGCACGGCAGCAGGACACCACGGCACAGAATGCCGAGCAAAAAGCCCGCTCGGCCCTCAAAGCCGCCGAACAGGCCCTGCGTACCGCCAACGATGCCCTTACCCGAGCCGAAAATCAGCAGGCGGCGGCCAATGCCCGCATGGAAACCCTGCTGCCTGAACGGGAACGTCTGCGACAGAACGTAGCGACGGAAGAAAACACACTGGCTGAACTGGAAGCCCGCGTAAGTGCGGGGGCAGCCAACAAACAGTTTGAAGACGCCCTGCGCGCAGCGCAGACCCATCAGACAGAAGCGGAAGCCGCTTTCCGTAAAGCAGAGCAGGATGCCGCCGCTGCTGAAAAAGCGGCACAGGAAGCCAGTATTGCGCACCAGCAACTGCAACAGCAAGCACTGGAACTTCGCTCCCGTCTGGAAGCGCTGACGCCGCGCCTTCAGGAACTCACAGCAGAAAAAGCTGAGCGGGAAGATCTGTTGGCCCGTGCGACCACCGCGCTGGACGAGGCCTCTGCCTCCGTGCCGGAAAATGCGGATGCCGAAGTCACCCAGCTTCAGGACCAAAAAACCACGCTGGCCACCCAGCTTGAACAGATACGCGACTTACGTGCTGAGCTGCTGGCTGAAAAAGCCACACTCGCCACCCGTCAGACCACTCTGGCCGCTGGCATTGAAGAATGGACCACCCGCGCCGCCACAGCCCGTACGGATCTGGATCACGCCCGCCTGCGCCTTGAAACAGCCCAATCAGAACACCAGACCGTTTCTGAACTGCCAGCAGAAGCCGAACGCCAGAAAAAAGAGACGTTGCGGGCGCTGACCGAAGCTGAAGAACAGTATGCCGCGGCTGATAAAGCCCGCGCGGATGCAGAAGCCGCCCTTGCCGCGGCCAACGAGCAACGCCGCAAGACCGAAGGCGAACTGACTACCGCACGCGAAAACCTCCTGAAAGCCGAGGCCAAGAGCGAACAGGCCCAAGCCATTCTGGACCAGTTGCTAACGGAAACGCCTGCCCCACCCCGCCCCCCGATGGGGGACCTGACAGAAGCCGCTGAAACCTCCCTGCGGCGCAAGATCGCCCGGCTGACTCGGGAGCGGGACGATATGGGGCCAGTCAACCTGCGCGCGGAAATTGAAGCGGAAGAAGCCTCCACCCAAGCGAATACCTTAGCTGCTGAAATTGCAGACCTTGAAGCGGCTATTGCCCGCCTGCGCGGGTCTATCGGCGCGCTCAACAAAGAAGGTAGAGAGCGGTTAATGGCCGTTTTCACACAGGTCGATCACCATTTTCAGTCGCTCTTTTCACGCATGTTTGGCGGTGGCCGTGCGCATCTGGGACTGGTTGGCAGTGATGATCCGCTTGAAGCAGGCTTGGAAATCTACGCGCAGCCCCCAGGTAAGAAGCTGGCAACACTCTCCCTGCTTTCCGGGGGTGAACAAGCTTTAACCGCTCTTTCATTGATTTTTGCCGTCTTTCGCTGTAACCCAGCCCCCGTTTGCGTCCTCGACGAAGTTGATGCACCTCTTGACGATGCCAATGTCGGGCGCTTCAGTGCTCTACTTGGTGACATGGTAACAGAAGCAGGGACTCGCTTTCTGGTTGTGACACATCATCAATTGACAATGGCCCATATGG
>VNJM01000825.1:116142-150302 GCA_008042475.1 Drosophila kanapiae
TTGATCTTGCGCGTGCGGCGGCTATGGCTGGCCAGCAAGACAGGGAAACCACACATGTCTCATCCTGAAATGACGGTGGACGCCCCTAAACTTGAGGGGAACCCACTCAAACGATGCCTGGGCAAGGCCGCGCTGGCTATTGGCGTCTGTGCGCTGACCGGGTTCGGGTTGGCACTCCATCACTCAAAAGCCTATGGGCTGATGGCCCGTATTCATCATGGGCTTGTTATCTGCACACCGGGCACCGGGCTGAGCATGACTCCGGCCTCTACCGGGCTACTCAGCGGCGCAACCTCCCCAGCCATGATCCGCTTGGCGCTTGCCACGCAGGATGATGGCCGCGTCATTGTGGTGCCAGGCTCCAATCAGTTGAGCGATGTTCTGGCTTCTTCCCGCCGGGCACATACTCTGTTGATGCTCGATCTGAACGATACCAACCCGGTAGATGTGGCAAAGCTGGTCCGCAAAGCCAGAATGCGTGATCGCGTGGTGCTGGTGGCTCCCAATCATGACGGTATTGAAGCTGCTCTACAGGCAGATTCGGCCATGATGGTGGCTATTCCCATCAACTCCACACGGGATGCCTACGCAGCGCATAAGCTGGCTAGACACCATCCGTACGCAGCCTATCTCTCTCCCACGGCGTCACCGGGCCTCTTTACCTTGGTGCATCGTGATGCCGAAGCGATCATCACGGAAAATCCTGCCACCCCCTCTTTCTCGGCTTCTCAGTTTCTCTCGGAACGCCCAGTTGATATCGTGGTGACAAAGCAGCCAGCGCAACTCACACAAGACCTGACGCTACACAACTAACCGGCCTCTCCCCTCCCTTCGCTGTGTGCTGCATCTGTTTTGAAAGCCGACACCAGGTACCGATGGGGAAAGTTTGGAACATGAGCATGGGTATGCCGGTCTAATCCGTAGGCCACATACCCAAAAATGGCGGTCATCGAGACAAAACTCTCGCCAGAACGCACTGTCATGCTTTTCCACGCGGATTCTGACTCTAAAACAACAGTTTCAAAGGTACCCCGCTCAATCGGGTAGTCTTTTTTACCTGAGCGCTGTTGTCTTTATTGTCCTACGCTACCGTCTCAGGCAGCAAAACGCCTTTTCAGCCATAAAGCATCCTGCTGAGCCGTTACCTCCAGCTTTTCGAAGCACTCGGAACGCCCTGATCAAGGCGCGGCCTTGTACCCAACGCTGATACCTACTTTCGTGGTGAAATAACAAAAGGCCGGGCAACAGAGGTTTCCCCTCTGCGGCGGCCTTTTTCTGTCTGCAAAAAAGCCAGATCAGGCTTTGAGCATGCTACCCGTTTCAACAAAACGCTGATGCCATGCCAGCGCTTCATCAAGCAGATGCGGCGTATGCTTACCAAACGAGTCTTTCAGCGCACGGTCCAGATAATCCTGAAGCATCGGCTTATAATCAGGATGCGCACATTTGGAGATAATCTCCTGCGCGCGCTTGACCGGAGACAGTCCACGCAGATCAGCCAGCCCCTGTTCGGTCACAAAAATCTGGGTGTCCTGCATGATATGGTCAACATGCGCGGCCATCGGCACAATGGCGGAAATCTTGCCGCCCTTGGCCGTGGACGGAGACAGGAAGATGGACAGATAGGAACTACGGGCAAAGTCGCCTGAGCCGCCGATCCCGTTCATCATCTTGGACCCCATCACGCGGGTGGAGTTCACGTTGCCGTAAATATCCGCTTCAATCATGCCGTTCATGGCAATACAGCCAAGACGACGAATCACGCCGGGGCTGTTGCTCACGTCCTGCTGGCGCAGAATGATCTTGTTGCGGAAGAAATCCATCCGGTTGTTGATTTCTTCGGCAGCATCCGGGCTCAGTGAGAAAGACGTGGCCGAGGCAATACGCATCTTGCCGGAATCCAGCATGGACAGCATGCCATCCTGAATGACCTCGCTGTACCCAACCAGATTTTCAAACGGCCCTTCGTTCAGCCCGTCCAGCACCGCGTTAGCCACGTTGCCCACACCGGACTGAAGCGGCAGCAGGGACGGTGGCAGGCGGCCCTGTTTGACTTCATGCTCAAAGAAATCAAGCAGATGCTTGGCAATAGCCTTTGCTGTATCATCCGGCGCGGCAAACGGCGCATTCCGGTCCCGATCATTGGAGCGCACAATCGCCACGATCTTGTTGGGGTCCACTTTCAGGGAGTGGCCACCAATGCGCCCATCAGCTTTGGTCAGGGGGATGATGTCACGCGGCGGAATCCCGCTGATATTGCCATCCCAGATGTCATGAATGCCTTCCAGACCCGGATGCTGCCATTCATTGACTTCGATGATGACCTTCTCGGCAATATCGAGAAATGTCTGGGAGTTACCAACAGAAGATGTTGGCACAATGCCGCCATCTTCCGTAATGGCAGTGGCTTCCACCACGGCAACATCAAACTTGCCGTAGTTGCCCTGTATGGCCCGGCCAGCAACCTGCCCCAGATGGTTATCAAAATAATCTGTCTCACCCGCGTTGATACGGTTGCGCATGCCGGCATCCGTATTGAAGGGTGAGCGGAAATAAACGCCATTCACCTTGGCCAGCGCGCCATCAAGCTGCGGGCCGGTTGAAGCGCCGGTAATCAGGCTGATACGATAATCTTCTCCCTTGCCGTGCGCTGTTTCCATCAACTGGGCCAGTGCTTCCGGCACCGCCTTGGGGTAACCAGCCCCGGTAAAACCGCTGGTACCAACCACATCGCCCGGACGAATCAGTTCTGCTGCGGCTTCTGCCGGGCGGACCTTGCTGCGCAGGGAGGCATTACGAATGCGCTCTGTCATGAGAGGCTTTCCTGTTCCTGTTCTTACTGTTCTGAAAAAAGGCCGAACGAAGAAAGGGGACACATATACTGCATGTGGGCATGCAGCTACCGCCCTCTATATCCAGCCTTTTTCCCACCGACACCGTCCCGGCGCCGGGTAATGGCGTAACCTAGGCAGAAAAACTTCTCTCTGGCGTGTCACATGCTTGTGCACAAAAAGCCGAATGCAAAAAAATATCGCCATCCCCTTCCCTGTCCAGACTAGTGAAGCCTACATGGAAGGAAGGAATGGTGGACAAACGCGGATGGACAAAGGCTTCTTCCTTGACGAAAACGTGAAAAAAGCAATGCGGAAAGGACTCCGCGTTGTAGGAGATGTGCACGGTGATCTTGACGCTTTCCGACACGCCGTCGCCACAGAACGTTTCATCATCCAGTTGGGAGATCTTGTCGATTACGGGCCAGACAGCGCAGGTGTTCTGCGACTGATGATGGAGGTCATGCAACAGAAGCGTGGCCTGTTTCTCATCGGGAATCATGACCGCAAGCTGGGGCGGGCGCTGCTGGGCCGTAAAGTGCGGCCGGACCCGCCGCTTGAGGCAACGCTCTCACAGCTTGCCCTGCCCGAAAATGCCGATATTGCCCGTGCCGCACTCTCCTGCCTGGAATCAGCCCCCGCATGGCTGGTGCTGGACCGCAAGATTTTTGTACATGGTGCCTTTGATGTCCGCATGCTTATGGAACCACCGCCACCACCGTTGGAACGGGTGACATTCCTGCTCTCACGCGCGTTGTTCGGTGAAACCACCAACCGCATGCAGAAAGATGGCTACCCCGAACGGTGCCTGAACTGGGTCAACCATATTCCCGGTGGTTACACTGTTTACTGTGGGCATGATCAACGCTCCACCAATGGGTGCCCCCTTACCATTCCCGGCCGCGCAGGGGGGCAAGCCATCTTTACAGATACCGGAGCCGGCAAAGGCGGCCATCTTGCATGGCTGGACCTGCCACCGGTTTCGATGGAAAACTGAACTGGAGCCGTATAAAAAAGCGCTGAAACCCGGCCTCTTTGACCTTCAACCAAGAGATACCATACCACCGTGACAGACCAGACTTCTCCCGCAGATGCTCTTCAGGACCTCCGCCGCAGCATTGACAATATTGACGCAGCCCTTGTTGCCATACTGGCAGAGCGTTTTCGTTGCACAAAAGCTGTTGGAGCCCTCAAGGCCCGCTATGGCATGCCGCCTGCTGACCCCGCGCGTGAAAGCCGGCAGATCGCACGGCTGCGTACCCTTGCAGAAGAAGCTCATCTGGACCCGGATTTTGCTGAAAAATTCCTGAACTTCATTATTCACGAAGTCATCCGGCATCATGAAGCGATTGCCAGACAGTCTTCAGACTCGGCAAACACATGACACGCCGCCTGCTGCTGCTAAGGCATGCGGAGGCAGCCCCGCCCCCTGCAGGTGACTTCAGTGAAACGGCTGATCTCGCCCGCCCCCTGACGGCAGCAGGCCGCGCCGCCGCCCAAAGATGCGGTGCCTGGCTGCGGCAGCATACGCTCTCGCCAGACCTTGTACTGTGCAGCCCCTCCGTTCGCACCCGGCAGACTCTGGAAGGGCTACTTCCCTTTCAGCAGCCTCCTGCTTTCCCTACCCGCTTCTGCCCCGAAATTTATGAAGCGCCACCAGAAGCACTGCTTGCCCAGATTCGTACCGCACCAGTTCAGGCACGCACCGTTCTTCTGATCGGCCATAATCCGGGCATCTCCGCATTGGCCCGCCTGCTGGATCAACAGGCCATTGCACTTGATCAGGGATTCGCAACTGCGTCTCTCGCAGTCTTCAGTATGTGGGGGTCAGACACAGGAACCGACACACCAAACTGGGCGCAATGTGACGGACAAAGCCTGACTTTGGACACATTCGCGCGACCCTAGCGCGGAAAAACAGCGGTTTTCCGGCGGAGAGCTCCCAAGATAACGCGCGGTTTATCGGCACACTTCTTCCTGTTTCTCACGGGATCGGAGACAACACTCAAACAGCAGGCCGCAACAGGGCTGCGGTCCCTAAATGCAGAAGGAAACATCATGAGCGCGTCGCAGAACGAAGGTAAGCAGAACACCGCCAGCCTTTCGCTGGGTGGAAAAACTGCCGAATTCCCTGTTCTTTCCGGCACCCTGGGGCCGGATGTTGTCGATATTCGCAAGCTTCCGGCTCAGCTGGGCGTTTTCACCTTTGATCCCGGATACGGTGAAACAGCATCCTGCAACAGCAAGATCACCTTTATTGATGGGGATAATGGTGTCCTTCTGCATCGGGGTTATCCGATCGCCCAACTGGCAGAACAGGCATCTTACGAAGAAGTCATTTACCTTCTGCTGAATGGCGAACTGCCGAGTGATGCTGAATACAAGAAATTCACGCACACCCTGACAAACCATACGCTGCTCCATGAGCAGATCCGCAATTTCTTCAATGGTTTCCGGCGTGATGCTCACCCCATGGCCATTCTGTGCGGCACCGTTGGGGCGCTGTCTGCATTCTACCCGGACGCCAATGACATCGCGGTTCAGGCCAACCGCGATCTGGCCGCCATGCGGTTGATTGCCAAGATCCCGACCATTGCCGCATGGGCTTACAAATATACGCAGGGTGAAGCCTTCATCTACCCGCGGAATGACCTGAACTACGCCGAAAACTTCCTCTCCATGATGTTCGCGCGCGTTTCAGAGCCATACAAGATCAACCCTGTTCTGGCTCGCGCCATGAACCGTATCCTGATCCTGCATGCGGATCATGAGCAGAACGCCTCGACCTCTACCGTTCGTCTGGCAGGGTCCACGGGCGCCAATCCGTTCGCATGTATTGCCGCTGGCATTGCCGCCCTTTGGGGACCTGCTCATGGTGGCGCGAACGAAGCCGTTCTGAAAATGCTGGCTGCCATTGGCAAGAAGGAAAATATTCCTGATTTCATTGCCAAAGTGAAAGACAAATCCAGCGGCGTAAAGCTGATGGGCTTTGGCCACCGCGTGTACAAGAACTTTGATCCGCGCGCCAAGATTATGCAGCAGACATGCCATGAAGTGCTGACCGAACTGGGCATCAAGGATGATCCGCTGCTGGATCTGGCGATCGAGCTTGAAAAAATCGCCATCAATGATGAGTACTTCGTGCAGCGGAAGCTGTATCCGAATGTGGATTTCTATTCAGGCATCATTCTGAAAGCCATGGGCATTCCCACCAGCATGTTTACCGTGCTGTTCGCTGTGGCCCGCACCACCGGCTGGGTCAGCCAGTGGAAAGAAATGATCGAAGAACCTGGCCAGCGCATCAGCCGCCCCCGCCAGCTTTACACTGGTTCCGCAAAGCGGGATTTTGTTCCGTTCGACAAGCGGTAATCACCAGCTTCGGGGAAGGTTTTTCTGCCTTCCCCGGCTTTCCTCTCCAGACGTTCTCAAAACGAGTCAGCCAGCGTTTCTAGCGCGCCCTCTCGTTTCTAATGCGCCATCTGGAAGCAATTGTTTCTTCTTAAGCGAACAGACTTTCCTCAGCATTTCTGTCTGATGAACAGACGCAGCTTTCAGATTTCGGCTTCCACCAGAAGCGCCTCGTCCTGCGTGGCCTGTCCTTCCCGAATCATCAGAAACTGGCCAGACCAGTTACCCGATATGGACCATGTTCCACTGATTTCCGTCGCATCGTCATTGACCGTGCCGCTGTAATGCACGTCATGCGCGCGGACTGTGCCTTCATAAGTCTTCACAAACACAACCTGCCGCCCTGTATGATGACCGCTCAGCACAGCATAAAGAATGGAATGGTCAGGCGTTGTTTCAGTCGCCTTTTCCGTAATGGCACCAGACAGCATGCCTGCTTGATCGAGTAGAGAAGCCGTGAAAAATTCTGCTGCATACCCGCGCGGATACGTGAACTGCCCCTGCCATAATCCTGTCAGGGAGGATGTATCATGCTGTGTCATGATGCCTCTAAACAAACAAAAAGCCAGACCGGAATACCCGATCTGGCTCACACTCTTCCACAGAAGAATTTGAAACCTCGATAGACCTCAGCCGTTAGCAGTCGCAGCCTTTGGTCGGTCCTTCAGATTTACGCACAACGTGATGATCAATCCATTCAGAGACCAAGCGACGTGCTTCGTTCAGAGACGCTTCAGGATGATGAATGCGATAAAGCGTGGTGCAAGCATGAAACGCGGTTACGTCTTCAGTGCCCACCTCACGCAGCTCCTGATACGCCGTGATAACAGCACGCTCACATTTACGTGCGATCCGACTTAGTTCAACAGCCACAGCACCATCCTTAAGTTAATAATCAATCTCAACAAGTTCAGATTAAACGCCTCTTCCCTCCCCTACGCAAGCAGGAATGTCTTTTCTCCTGATCACAAGTTTTTTCAGTGACATTTTTACAAGGCCCAACGCGCCTTCATAATGTCCGCCACACGGCCTGCTTCATCAAGCACAGAGCGGGGCCAGGGCACAAAATCATCTTTCAGAATCCGCAGATGCCTGTCTTCAATCAGCCTCAGAGCAATCCTGCCACGGGCTCCACGCAGGTCCTGCTCCCGCTCCATCAAAAAAACCGGCACATCCACAACACAGGCTTCCACCAACATCGGGCTCTCGCCTCCGGCCACCACAACGCAGTCAGAGCAAGCCATAAACCCCAAGGTAGGGTCCTCATCCGGCTCGCCCTTGCACCAGACGAGCATGAATGCGGACGAAAGCCCGGTAATAAAGGCATCCGTCAGGCTCCTGCGGTTTTCCCCCCGCACACTCAGCAGAACGGAACCCCCGTAGCGGTTCACCATCATGGCCAGTTTCTTGCCACTCAGCAGGGCTTCTTCCTCGGTGCGGAACGCGCCTTCACCCACGGCAACGGCAACCCGCGGATGAGGCAGATGCTCCAGCCGCTCCTGCCACGCTTTACCAGCACGCGCCACAAGATGAGGCGACACAATACTCAGCGGTCCCAATGTCGGGCAGAATCGGGGGGCAACCGCTGCGGCGGAAGACGCCACCACCAGATCGAACGGCAGAGAACGGAGCATGGGGGCTGTACGGGCCTCTCCCCTTACACACCAGACCACCGGGCATTCTGCTTTTCGGGCCGCACGCAGGGCCGCGTAGCCGCTCCGCACGCCCGATGTCAGAATAAGCCCCGGTGCGCGCCGTCCCTTAAGGTCCGAATCGAGCGCCAGATCATCCACACTGATGCGCCTGAACAAACACCCAAGCCGGGACGCCAGAATATAGGCGGGCCCAGCTTCTCCTGCTGCGGCCTTCTCCACCACCCATACCGGGGCCAACTGCGTCACAGACAACATCATTTTTTCATTCCGCCGCCGAAGACTGAGATGAAGCATAGATTTTCAGGCTGCCTGAGGCTATTGCAAAGCAAATTCCAACCGCCAATTCAAGGAAACGCTTCATGACGTCACCCGCAAACCTGGCCGCCCCCCATTCTGGCGAGACCAGCGATTGGGACCGCGATGCGGCTCTGAGCACGGCACGTCTGTTGCTGGAAATCAAAGCTGTCAATTTCCGCCCGGAAGAACCCTATACCCTGACCTCCGGCTGGAAATCCCCGGTCTATATTGATTGCCGCCGGATTATTTTCTTCCCCCGCGCCCGCCAGAAAATTGTGGAACTGGGTGTGGAAAAAATCGGCCGGCACGTTGGGTATGAAAGCCTGGATGCCGTGGTTGGCGGGGAAACAGCCGGTATTCCCTTTGCAGCGTGGATGGCGGATCGCATGCTGCTGCCCATGGCTTATGTGCGCAAGAAGCCCAAAGGCTTTGGCCGTAATGCCCAGATTGAAGGCGATGTGCCCGAAGGCATGCGCACCCTGCTGGTGGAAGACCTCACCACGGATGGCGCATCCAAAGTACGCTTCGCCAACGCCCTGCGGGATGCTGGTGCGCTTGTGAACCACGCATTCGTGGTCTTTTACTACGGTGTGTTCCCCGGTGCGCAGCGCACGTTGTCTGAAATGAATGTTGCCCTGCATTCCCTCTGCACCTGGTGGGATGTTCTGGAAGCCTGCTCAACCCGTCCTTATTTCTCGGAGTCTGCTGCGGCAGAAGTCAGGCGCTTCCTTGAAGACCCGTGCGCATGGTCTGCCCGCCACGGCGGTGTTGGCAGCCTGGAAGAAGCCGCAGAATACAAAGCTAAACAAGGCTGATCTTCGCAGAAAAATGACTGGTCCCGCACATTCAGGCACACACCATCTTCTGGCGTTTGATTCCGGAATAGGTGGGCTTGGCATTGTGCGGGCCTTACGCACGCTTAATCCTGCACTGGCCATAGAGTATCTGGCTGATACAGCCGTCTTTCCTTATGGTGAGCAGGATGACGCGTTTCTGGTTGAGCGTATTCTCACCCTCATTTCCGAGGCCATCAGCAGGCTACGCCCACAGGCTGTTGTCATTGCCTGTAATACGGCCAGCACCCTCGCGCTGGATGCCCTGCGTGCCGCATGGCCGGATATGCCGTTTATCGGGTGCGTTCCCCCCATCCGCTGGGCCGCCCGAATCACTCGCTCCCACGTCATCGGTCTTCTGGCCACCCGCGCCACTATTCGGCGGCCTTACCTGACACATTTGCACGGTTTGTATGCGCCGGAGTGCAAACTCCTTGCCCATGCCGCCCCCGGCCTAGCCGCATGCGCAGAACATCTGTTCCGGGGAGAAGACGTACCTGCCCGCACCATTCAGCAGGAAATTGCTGGGTTGTTTGAGCGCGACACCAAAGGAGAACTGGATGTAGTGGGGCTAGGATGCACCCATTATACCTTTGTACTAGACCAACTCCGGGCGCTCTCTCCTGCCCGCGTTACGTGGCTAGACCCGGCAAACGCCGTAGCGCGCCACGCTCTCAGCCTCCTTCAAAACCACCCTGAGCACACGCCCCCCACCTTCCAGCCACACGCATGGTTCACCTCCATGCCGCCAGACGCTGAGGCGCTACGCCGGAAACTGCCTGATTTCGGCTTTGAAGACATCGCCCTGTGGGAGAACCTCCCCACATCAGAAAAGATGACGGCTTAACAATAGCTGGGCTTCACATAAGCGCCACTAATGACCGCGTTCTGGATGAAGGGCATCTCATACATACCTCCCGTAACCGCTCATTCGGCCCCAGTTTCTTGTCAAAATGCCAGGCAAGAAACGAAGCAATCGGAACAGTTCCCTTGCTTTGGATTCTGCGAACAGACAGTCCATAGCGTAATCTACCTACTATATTTGGTAATTAGATCATGGTCTTCCGTCGCTTCAATGATTGGGATAACAGCAATATATTTAGGCAGGTTTTCGTTTCCATCTCGAACGGTTCAGACATGGAAGTTAATCGTCACTGTCAAAGAGTAGTAAGAGAGAAACGTCACCAGAGCATAGGGTTGTTCAAAAAGCAGCATGGCAACAAAATTCTGGCACTTACAGTTGAGCGGAGCAATCTCTCGCGTTTATGCCGAATGCATTGACATCACTTCGATCGCATAGAAGTGCTAGCGTTTATTGATAACCTCGCATTCGATGCCTTTATCGTCGGCAATCCATTCTATAGCGCTGCTATCGTCGTCATTTCCCAGAATCCAAGACACACCTTCTGGATAAAGAAATGTGTGAATCGCAGCGTTTTTATCTGATCGAAAACTTTTCCCGCAAGTTCAAGAAATCCAAATACATTGCAAGACAGATCGACAAAACAGACAAAAACTTTAACCCGCGGAGCTATGGCATGGTAGCCTCTATTCAATCGCGATAAATTCCCGCAGACCTTAGTTTGGCTCTGGTACTTCTACAATAAGGGTGTAGAGACTGACTATCAAGTTTTGTCCTGACGGCCTATCTTCACTGATATTTGCAGAAAGTTGTAAAAAATCACTTCTATCACCTTTCTGCATCAGAATTTGAAGCGTAAAGTCTCAGGATTGTTGAAATATTTTGGGACAACTATCACTGATCTTTTTGGGTTATTGAACGCGAGCTGTAATGACAGATGAGTTTTAGTGCGTATAAAAAACAATTTTGGGGAGGAAAAATTGAGTTTTTGTGTTGTAGCGTGTGCCAGGAATGAAAATTTATATATAAACGAATGGATTATATATCATCTTCATATAGGATACGATCATATATTCTTATACTGCAACGACGATGATCCTGCATTACTGTTTTCTGCCGTTCTACCTTTTATCCAAAGTGGAAAACTTACCTTTCACCACCATCCCACTAAAGGTGATCAGTGGGGAATGTACAACCACTTCAATCACGTTTATAGGAATGATTACAAATGGGTTACTTATTTAGATGTAGATGAATTCATAACCATAAAAGACAATAAAAATATAAAACAGTTTATGGCTGAATACGACAGGTATGATTGCTTATATTTAAATTGGGTCTTGTTTGGCACCAATAATCATGAAACCAATCCCGAAGGACTTGTCCTTCAGAATTATACTAAAAGAGATCAGAAACCAAATACAACTTTTAAAATAATTTTGAAAACTTCTTCTATAGACGTACCTTTTATGGATCAGCATAGGTGCCCATTCTGGCACGGAGTCGGCTATGGGGATTGGGCATACAATCCGTTTAACCATAATGAGCTAAATAGTGTAAATGTTAATCACATTAAGATAAAAGATGTCTTGCAAGAAAACGATAAATACACAGATGAAAATTCAGAAACCATAATGAAACGTGGTTATGTTTCTCATTTTTATTTAAAATCTTCTCAAGCTTATCATGAACGAATTCGTAGAGGAAAAGAATTGGGTCCCGGCTGGTCTTTAGACTGGGAAGAAAAGCTAATTAAAAATGAACATCTTATTGAAATTGATCGCACCAACTCAACAGAAGATAATTATTTAAAGAACATCTCTTCCAACCTTTTTTGGTTTTGCTTTTGATATGCTGTTCATGAAAATGGATGCGAAACCATTGTCTGAAGCACGCTCTGTCTATCTGATTGTCGGCCCAACCTATGTCGATACATGGCTCTATCCTTTCTTTCGTGCTCTGCATTTAGATTAGAGTTAGTGTTCTCCACTTAGAATCACCCTGCTGCTAGGCTAGCTCTCTTGAGAAATCAGCCTAGCAGCAGAGTTGAAGACGGTATCGGACAGTCAGCCTGCCGCGCAATGTTCTATTGGGTTCTCAATAACGCGGATGAAATAGCGCCATCTACGCTTTCTGCTCAGAAAAAATATTCGGCCCACTCCAATCCTCAGAATGGCGATGTCCAGCTTTTCAAACACTCTCACTCCATGTAATTTTAAACGCCCGCCAAAGATTGGAATAAATATGACTGATACTATAACGGAATTTGAAAATTCAGGTTATATTGTAAGAAGCTTCATCCCTGATGAAGTTGCGGATATTGTCATTGTTAGTTTTACAGGTGTTGGGGCACCTGAGCGGCAAAACGGGTCTTTTTTTGGAGAGCCTTTAGCAAAAGCTCTCAATATGCCTTTTATTGGTCTAATTGCGAAATCAGACAGCTGGTATTTAGAAGACGGGATTGATGATGCCATAGGCGCGATTAAAGTCATTCTGGATAGAATTCGCCGGAATGCAGCCTCTTTTATTCAAGTGATCGGCTACGGGATCTCGATGGGAGGATTTGGGGTTATAAAACATTCTAAGGCGCTTGGTTTGGACGCACTGCTCTCCCTCGCGCCTCAGTGGAGTATCGATTCTTCGGAGACAGGAAGAAAAAGTAGTTTTTCAGGATATTATCAACATTATATGCAACATATGGGGCCACGAGCCAGCGATGTAGCCATCCCATCCTATATATTTTATGATCCTAGGCTAGATGAAGAACGAGCAGAAGCTGAGTCCTTCAGTCAAATTCCGACAGTAGTTTTAGTACCTGTCGCACATGCTGGGCATATGGTCACAAATTCCCTTAAAGGATCGAAAAACTTTCAAGAATTGTTAAATGCTGTTTTACGTGGCGAAGATATTCTTTCCACCACCAAGATAATTCGCAACAAAAGCAAAGAAAATGTTTATAATATAATACTGAAGTGTTTGGAGAAAAAAATAGATTTTTTCCCTCTAGCTTTATCAAGTAAACGCTCTGAATCCACTGGGGCAAAAGAATTTATTGTTGCGAACCATAAAGAAGCTTGGCGTGCCATCGCAACTTTATTCGAACGTGGTCAAAAAAGCTCTGCTTTTAAATTGGCCCACATTTTAGCCCCAAGGGATTTATTATTTCCCTCTTTCACCAAAATTCTCGCTTGGACCGGTGAGTTTATTGTCTACAATCCACTTGAAAAAACTTTTAGTCAAACAGAACATCATCACATTACGCAAGGTGAACTTGTCGTTGTCATTAATGGTTCCATTTATTCGCTCTCCGCTACCGGATTAATGAAATTGCCATATTCTACCGAATTTAGCGAAGACAGCTTTGTCATCCGCGCCGCTGATGGAAAGGCTCTCTCTGCGCGGGAGAACGGAAAAATAGGATTTACAGAATGGGTTGCTCGGTGGGAGAAATTTACCACTTTCGACTAGGTCTTAGGTCTAATCAACATTCAAGTGGTCCAGATCATGGTTGCTGCGAAATGGGTGGTTCTGCGATCGTAGCGCTTTGCGAAACAACGACAATGTTTCAGGCGATTGAAGCATCGCTCAATACGGTTTCGGTCTTTGTAAAGATCTTGGTCGTGCGGGATGGACACCTTCCGGTTCCGTTTTGACGGAATGACAGCCTCTGCGTTCATGACAGCAATCTTTTCACGGAGCCCATTGCTGTCATAAGCCTTATGGGCGATGACCGCGTCCACAGTCAGGCCTTCGAGCAATGCAGATGCCTGGGTGGCGTCATGAACCTGACCGCCGGTGATAATGAACCGTAACGTGTCACCCCAGAGCATCGGCCCGCATGTGTATCTTGGTGGTTAATCCGTCTTGGGAACAGCCTGATTTTGCGCCTCCCTTTTCAGGTTGTCGCGTACTGGTGGGCGCGGACAATGGTGCTATCGATCATCAGACACGCATTGTCGCGATCGGCGGTCAACGCGGTGAATACCCGCTCCCACACACCCGCATGGCAGCAGCGGCTGAAGCGCCGGTGGACTGTCTTCCAGTTACCATAGTGTTCCGGCAGGTCGCACCAGTAGGTGCCGGATCGCAATACCCATAAACATCCGTTTACGAACACACGGTTATCCGATCCAGTCCACCAAGGATCACTCGCTTTCCCAGGCAACAGAACCCTGATCTGTTCCCACTGCGCTGTGCTCAATTCGTATCGCTTAGTGTCCATCGTCCGCTCCGCCCATCAATACGAAGACCGATGAAGCAGCAATGAACCTATTTGGGAATCCTGAGTGTCGATTGGCCCTAGATCAAGACATCAGGCTTATCGTCGTCCCTAAGTATGCTCAGGTAATTTTTCATTCGTAATGACCGATCTTCACGATAGATGCACGGCCAGAAATGGGCAAAACCCAAAGCATCATTTTTTGAAAAGTCTATCTTTTCAGCCGCAGGCACTGAAGTTCTTGGCGTAATTAAATCACCACTGAAAATGTCAAACTTCCGAAAGATAAAATTGAGTATGCTTTGATCATCATAAGGAATCGATTTCCTTCCATGTATATGCATATATTTGCGCATCATGACATCCGCCGCTCTGAGATAGCGCCCGAATTTTTGGAAACTCGGTATGCCGATCACTCCTCCATTAAAGCCCGCGTCATCCTCGATAGGAAATGAATCATCAGCATAAAGTGTAGCCCCACAACTCTGTGTCTGAGTTACCCAACGCTCTTCTTCTACTTGAGCACTACACTTATCAGATATCACAAGTTTTGTTAGGAAATTTTTGATTGGCAAATCAATTACTACGTCTAGGTCTATATATAGGAATGGCTGATATTCATAAATGAATTTTTTATTGAAAATTGATATTCTACAATCAACATAATCTTGTTGATCAATTGCATTCATATAAAATATTTTTATATCTTTACGATATTTTTTATTTATTATTCCATAAACATATTCCTCAGAATTATTTGTTACTATTAGAACTGTTCCCTGAAATTTCCCGATTTCAAATAGACTCTCAACTGATACACGGAACTGATCAGAAATCATTCCTTTCCCAAAAAAAGCATACATTACAACGGGATTGTAAAGAAGAAATTCTTCAGGCTTCCACTCATCAAGATGCATAATTATAGAATTTGGAGCAGATCCCTTTTCTTTTAAAAGATCCTTTTCATAGTTTATAAATGGAAAATTCTCATGAATGTCGACCCGACATCCATCAACCATAAGGAACTCATTCTCAAAGCCTGAAAAATCTATATCTGCAATCTTACCTGTTGATTTCCTCACCCACTGGTTTCGCATGAGTTGCATGACGTCCCGGACAAGATCGACTTCGAAAAAACGAAAAGTTTCCCACAGACCGTGAGTAACAGCGAGCATATCTATTTGATCGTTGTTATTCGCTCGCAAATATCGATCATCTCTACGAATCGTTACGATTCCGCCATTATGATGACGATCAACAATCAGGCTATCGGTGATTACGGCCCTGGTAAATGACATACTTTCAAGGTCAAGTGTGTTTTCATACTGATCTTGCAACACCCAATGTCCATGGGCCTGAACAGCCACAACGAGCTCTTCTATTGTGGAGATATCCGAGATTGGCTTTCGTATGACAGATGTCCCGTCCACACATAAAATTTTTCCATCATAACAAGCAATTGCGAACATTCAGTCTGTCTCACCTTACAAATATGTTATCAGTATCCACTTTAGATCAAGACATCTTACAATATGTTTGTCTTAAATTTCTATAGCTCTTCAGCTCCAGAGTAACAGCAATATATTGTTCTACGGTATGTTGTGGGTTAGGAATAACTTATGTAAAGGCTGTACTGTTTTGACGGAAGTGCAGGGTGTTTTCCTAGTTTTAGGAAAACCAACAGAGCCGATGTTTATGCTTTACGGGATGGTAGTCTATTTATGGAGGCTGCGCTGCACCGTTACCGCGCCGGTATCCTATGGTAACGAGGCCTTGCTGTCCATTTGAGAGACTGAAGAAACATACTTCGACGTCTGAGCCGCAAATGTGAACGTGGTGTGATTGATCGGATCTTTCGTTATTTAGTCGCTGATAACCGTAATAAATACCTGATGATCGACAGCATGATTGTTCCGATAAATTAAATACAAAATGCAGGTGCCCAGCAAAAGGGGACACGAAACCAGGGCATTGGACGATCACAAGGCAGGCTAACTACGAAAACCCACGCAAACTGGATGCCCTCGGCAAACATGTGGCATTCGATATCATATAAGGAGAGGATGCCAACATCACCCAAGCACATATTTCTGGATACGATCAACCAGAATGCTTTCTTCGCCAACCGGGTCTACGATATAAACAGACTGATCGACAGCCTGACATAGCTAAGGATACACCATTTATTCCCCTCAAAAATAAAAGAGGGTCACAAAGGGAAACATACTTCGCGCTCTATAAGGAATCTTATCGGAGGCTTTTTCAACAAAATCAAACTCTCCTGCGCCATCTTGACGCGCTACAATAAACTCACACCCTCTTTTCTGCAGCCGTTTGGTTTTCTTGGATCGTCATTCTGTTTACTGATGACACACCGTATGCTTCCAAGAAGTAGACCATACCCCCCCCGAAGACGCAAAGAGGCTGTGTGAACTCTCCGTATGCAGGCACCTCACACAGTATCAAAAAAATAATAAGGATCGTCTCGTGAGCCAGTCTCTTGCCGAACGCCCCACCCGCACCAGGTCCACCGTATTTCCAGTGCTAGGGGCCATCAGCTTCTGTCACTTCCTGAACGACACCATGCAGTCGCTTCTGCCAGCGCTTTACCCTATCCTGAAAGGGAGTTTTGCGCTGGATTTCGGGCAGATCGGCTTTTTAACCCTTGTCTACCAGATCACGGCCTCCCTGCTTCAGCCACTAGTTGGATTGGTCAGTGATCGCAAACCCCGCCCCTATTCCTTGCCGGTAGGCATGGGCTTCACGTTAATGGGGTTGGTCACATTGGCCTTCGCACCGTCCTATTTGCTTCTGGTGTGTGGAGCTGCCCTTCTTGGCATTGGCTCATCCGTTTTTCATCCCGAATCGTCACGCATTGCCCGGTTGGCGTCTGGTGGGGCGCATGGGCTGGCTCAATCCGTGTTTCAGGTCGGTGGCAACTTTGGCACCGCCATGGGCCCACTTCTTGCTGCCTATTTTGTGCTCCCGCGTGGGCGCGAAAGTCTGGCATGGTTTGCTCTGGCTGCGTTAGGAGGCATGGCGCTGCTGGGTATTCTGGGCCGCTGGTATGAGCAAACCAGCCGAACCCAGGCAGGTAAACCATCCCTTACGGTCCTTCATGCCCATCTCAGCAGGGTACAGGTGGGCAAAGCACTTCTCATCCTGATTGCGCTGGTCTTTTCCAAATATTTTTATCTGGCAAGTATCACCAGCTATTACACCTTCTACCTCATGCACCATTTCGGTTTGCCTGTGCGCACAGCCCAGACCTATCTGTTCGTCTTTCTGGCCGCCACCGCTGCAGGCACCATTATTGGTGGCCCTGTTGGGGATCGGATTGGCCGCAAACTGGTTATCTGGGTCTCCATTCTGGGGTGCTGCCCTTCACTCTCATGCTGCCCTATGCGGGGCTGAACGCCACCATCGCCCTGAGCATTCTCATTGGGCTGATTCTTTCCTCGGCATTCTCAGCCATCGTAGTGTATGCGCAGGAACTCATGCCGGGACGAGTTGGTACCGTAGCGGGACTTTTTTTCGGTTTTTCCTTCGGCATGGGCGGCTTGGGTGCTGCTGTTCTGGGTGAACTGGCTGACCACACAAGCATTGAATTTGTTTATCATGTTTGTGCCTATCTGCCCGCCATCGGACTGCTAACAGCCTTTCTGCCCAATCTGCGCGACATCAAAACCGCAGACACTGCCCCGTCCCCCAAAACCTAATGGCTTTGAAAAAAGCCACCGTTTAGGACGGGAGAGGGATTTTGAGCCCCAAAGAGGCAACCGTGAAGGCACCATGCAGGGAGATCAGGACAAAAACCTGACGCCCCCATCAAAAAAAAACCGTCCGAGCTTCCCGACGGATTTTTCAGATACGTTTTCCAAACAAAAAGAGACCGGATACGCGCAGTATCCGGCCTCACCTGCTCACTCCACGCCATTCCGTGAGTTAGCTGGCGCGACTTGCAGAATAACTGGCAGTTTCAATCAGAAGGGACTTGATCTCACCATCCCCAAAAATTGCCAGCGCTTCCCGCGCCTTGGCTGCGTAATCCTCCGCCTTCGCCAAAGTGGTCGCAATGGCATCTGTTGCCGCAATCCGGGCCAGCGCCGCATCCAGATCCTCTGGGGTCTGTTCGCAGTCTTCAATGACGCGCCGCCAGAAAACACGGTCTTCCTCACTCCCGGCTTCATACGCCGCCAGCACCGGAAGCGTGACTTTCCCTTCACGGAAATCATCACCCACTTCCTTGCCCAGCACGGCCTGATCCGCTGCGTAATCCAGCGCATCATCCACAAGCTGGAAGGCCATGCCCAGATTGGCACCATATACCCGCAGCGCTTCACGCTTTTCAGGTGTTGCCTCTCCAATCACGGCACCAGATTCGCAGGCAGCAGCAAACAGAGCCGCCGTCTTGCCATAGATAACCTGCAAATACTGATCGACCGATGTGGAAAGATCATTCTGCGTGGTCATCTGCATCACTTCGCCTTCCGCCAAGGTGGCAGATGCAGCGGAGAGAATGGCCATCACATCCAACGATGCATCAGCCGTGAGAATCTGGAAGGCGCGGGCAAACAGGAAGTCCCCCACCAGCACGGAGGCCTTGTTGCCAAAAATGGCGTTGGCGCTGGCAAGCCCTCGCCGAAGCTGGCTTTCATCCACCACATCATCATGCAGCAATGTGGCTGTATGAATAAATTCTACACACGCGGCAATTTCAACATGCCGCAACTTGCCGTCCTGATTATCGTAACCGCACATCCGGGCCGAAGCCAGTGTGAGCAAAGGACGCAGGCGTTTTCCGCCAGCAGCCACCAGATGGGCCGCCAACTGCGGAATCAACGCAACCGGACTTTGCATACGGTCAATAATAACCTGGTTACACGCGCGCATATCCTGCGCGAGGTAATCGGCCAAGGCTCTTAAGCCCGCTTCTCCTGGCTTACTCACAGAAACACTAGATCCATCCTGGCTTGTGGCCGTGCCAGATTCTGGCAGACTAACTGCAACACCCAAACGCTATTCCCCCAGCCATGGGATGAGTTGACGTCCAACCATATGCGGGGCACCAGAAAAACGGTCAAGGTTCAACCACTTCAAGACAGCCAGACACTTTCTGGCAAGGCTGGTCATGCCCGATCTTTCCGCGCTTTCTTCCGGCACCCTTATGGCCGGAAAAATTCTTTACTCCCAATTCCTCAAAGGGAACAGAACCGGCCTTGAACCTGTGCTTATGGCGGCCGCCGTTCCCGCCCGCCCCGGCCAGCGCGTGGCAGAAATCGGCTGTGGCGCAGGCGCGGGGCTGTTGTGCCTGACTCATCGCATACCAGAACTGAGCGTATGGGGCATCGAACTGGATTCCGCCACTCTTGCGCTGGCGGAGCATAATCTCAAGGCCAATGGACGCACCGGAGTCACGCTTCTGAACGCCCGTTTCCCTGACGCCCTGCCTCCCGACTTCTCCTTCGGCCAATTTGACCATTGCTTTGCGAATCCGCCGTGGCATGACACGGACAGCAGCGCCTCCCCCATGGAGCAACGAGACCTTGCCCGCCGCGCCATGCCTGACACGCTGGAAAGCTGGATCAAAGGAGCCACACGACTACTCCGTTATAAGGGCAGTCTGACGCTGGCCCTGCCCGCCACTCAGATGGCTGCGGCGTGCACCTTCCTGACCCGCGCCCGGTTTGGAGATGTAACGCTGTGCCCCCTGTGGCCCAAAATCGGCCGACAAGCGCGCCTTATGCTTATCCAGGCGCGCTATGGCGTAAAAAGCCCCTCGCGCATCCTGCCTGGCCTTGTCCTGCACCAGCAGGAAGGCGGGTTTACTCCAGAAAGCCGCACCATTCTGAAAGAAGGCAGCCCACTCATCCTGCACCGGCAACAGACGTCCAGAATTTAAACTTGAAGAACAAGTTGTTACCGAAATTTTCGCACGAAAAATCTGCACCACATACCCTGCCTCCATAAAAAAAGGCCACCGCAAGGATGGCCTTTCTTACAAACGTTTCCTTTAGGGAAAATCTTTAATCCTTATTCAAAAACGGACGCCTCAAAGGCTTCTTCCCACGTACCAGTGGTGGACGCACGGCTATATTCGGTTGCACGGTTTTCAAAGAAGTTCGTGTGTTCAACCGCGTTCAGCATGTCATCCAGCCACGGCAGCGGATTAGCTGTGGTGTTGTAAAGAGGCTCAAGCCCAAGCTGAATCAAACGACGATCTGCAATGAAGTGGATGTAGGTTTTCACCTGTGCGGCATCCAACCCTTCAACCGGGCCCATTTCAAACGCCAGATCAATGAACGCTTCTTCGTGCTCAACAATGGTAGCGCAGATATCGCGCAGTTCCTGCTGAAGCTCATCCGTCCAGATTTCCGGGTTTTCATGCACAAATACGCGGAACAGGCGAATGATGGACAGACAGTGCAGCGTTTCATCCCGCACGGACCAGGACACAATCTGCCCCATGCCCTTCAACTTGTTGAAGCGCGGGAAGTTCAGCAGAATGGCGAAGGACGCAAAAAGCTGAAGGCCTTCTGTAAAGGCACCGAACGCTGCCAGCGTCTTGGCGATCTCATGCTTGCTGTCCACGGAGAACGCCTGCATGTAATCGTATTTATCCTTCATTTCCTTATACTTAAGGAATGCAGAATATTCCGCTTCGGGCATGCCCAGCGTGTCCAGCAGATAGCTGTATGCCGCAATATGAATGGTCTCGATGTTTGAGAACGCCGAGAGCATCATCAGCACTTCAGTGGGTTTGAAGACCCGGCTGTAGTGCTTCATGTAGCAATTGTTCACTTCCACATCGGACTGTGTGAAGAAGCGGAAAATCTGGGTCACCAGATGCCGCTCGCTTTCATTCAGCACACGGTGCCAGTCTTTCACATCGTCTGCCAGCGGCACTTCTTCCGGTAGCCAGTGCAGACGCTGCTGCGTCAGCCATGCATCATAGGCCCACGGGTAACGAAACGGCTTGTAAACAGGATTGGAAGTCAGCAGATCGAAATGCTGTTCCTGTTCGCCGCCCCCCGCTTGTGTTTCGCTCATGATGCTGTCCTCATACCTGAAGCATTTTCTTTAAAAACAAGACGCTGAATGACTTCCCTGCCTTATTACTGGCAGGCAAGACATTCATCATAGTTGTTGTTATTGCCCGATGCCGAAGCGGCTTCTGCTCTCTGTGCATCTTCCGCCGCCAGCACATCGGCCTTGGTCAACACGTTACTAACCGTATCTGCCCGCTGGATGGAAAGGGACCGGCAATAATACAGGGATTTCAGGCCCTTCTTCCATGCCATATGGTGAATCTGATGCAGGTCCCGCTTGTGCACATTGGCAGGCAGGAACAGATTGACCGACTGCGCCTGACACACATAAGGCTGCCGGTCTGCCGCGTGCTCCACAATCCAGCGCTGATCAAGTTCAAAGGCGGTCTTGAAAACGGCCTTTTCATCATCACTCAGGAAGTCCAGTCCCTGCACGCTGCCCTTGTTCAGCGTAATGTAGGACCATACTTCCTCCGTATCCTTGCCCTTCTCCTGCAACAGCTTCAGCAGGTGGCGGTTACGCACGGTAAAGGAGCCGGAAAGCGTTTTCTGCAGGAACACGTTTGCTGCAATCGGCTCAATTCCGGGGCTCGCATTCCCGGCGATAATGGAGATGGACGCCGTAGGCGCAATCGCCATCTTGTTGGAAAACCGTTCATGCACGCCATATTCGGCCGCATCAGGGCACGGTCCCCGCAGATCCGCCAGCTTGCGGGATGCTGCATCGGCCTGTTCGCGGATATGTTTGAAAATCTTGCGATTCCAAACCTTTGCCATCACACCCTCAAACGGAACACCTTTGGCCTGAAGGAAGGAATGGAACCCCATAACTCCCAGCCCAACAGAACGTTCCCGCGCGGCGGCATATGCTGCGTGCTTCATTTCCGGCGGTGCACGGTCAATGAAGTCCTGCAACACGTTATCCAGAAACAGCATCACATCTTCAATGAACTGCGGATTATCGTTCCACTGCTCCCACGTTTCCAGATTGAGGGACGAAAGACAGCAGACTGCCGTACGCTGCTTTCCGTGATGATCAACCCCAGTCGGCAACGTAATTTCCGAGCACAGATTGGACGTCTTGACTTCCAGCCCCGCCAGTTTGTGATGTTCCGGTCGCGCGTTGTTCACGTGGTCTGAATACACAATATACGGCTCGCCCTGCTCCATACGGGCTGTCAGAATACGGATCCACAGTGCGCGGGCAGACACCTTGCGGATAACGGTACCGTCCTTGGGGGAAACCAGTCCCCATTCATCGTCCGCTTCCACGGCCCGCATGAAGGCGTCAGACACCAGAATACCATGGTGCAAGTTCAGTGCCTTCCGGTTGGGATCTCCCCCCGTAGGACGACGAATTTCAATGAACTCTTCAATTTCCGGATGCCAGACCGGCAGATAGACAGCGGCGGAGCCGCGACGCAGAGACCCCTGACTGATGGCCAGCGTCAGGCTGTCCATCACCCGAATGAAAGGGATAACGCCAGATGTCTTGCCATTCCGGCCCACATTTTCGCCAATGGAACGCAGATTGCCCCAATAGGAACCAATGCCGCCGCCCTTGCTGGCCAGCCACACATTTTCGTTCCACAGCCCCACAATGCCTTCCAGACTATCGCTTGCTTCGTTCAGGAAGCAGGAAATAGGCAGGCCGCGCGTGGTGCCCCCATTAGAGAGTACCGGCGTTGCGGGCATGAACCAATGCTGGCTCATATAGTCATAAATCCGCTGCGCATGCGCAGCATCCGCCCCGTAATAGGACGATACACGCCCGAACAGATCCTGATAGCTCTCATCAGGCAGCAGGTAGCGGTTATCCAGCGTGGCCTTGCCAAACGGTGTCAGCAGCGCATCGCGTGAACGGTCCACCCTTACCTGGTGATGGCCAGGCAACTGAACCATGTCTTCCAGCTTGCCGGGCTCGAACAGATCGCCGGTACCGACCTCACGCGTCTCGGGACGGCGGCTTTCATTTTCCTGAACGTCGACCAGAGTCATGAGGTCACTTGCTCCGCTTGCTTTAGGTAAGGTGTGGCTGTGCTTGTGGGCGCGCTCTGCCGCGGCACCATATCTCGCGTTTTTGCGCCATCATCGACCCTATATCTAGTGTTTTTTTTCACCCTGAATCGGCAAAAAAAACTTGCTTTCCACTTTTGGCGCAGTTTTCAGCGATCATCAGATATACGGGGCTGAATATTTTTTTCAGACCACGCCAATCAGACCCGACATCTCCATCCGTCTGCGTGACTCTTCAATGCCATCTGCCACGGCCAATGCCGCTGCCAGAGCGCGGCGTCCGGCCCGGACATCCACCACAACCGGCGCTCCATCCAGACACGCCGCCACAAAGGCCTCATGTTCCGCGTGGAGCGAATCATGGTCTTTCCATGAGATCGCTTCCCGTCGGAACCCACCCGTTCCCGGCAACGGAATTCCACGCTCTTTACCAATCATGGTCAACTCGCGCTTACCAAAATCGGCAGAGAGATAGCCTTCCTCAGAAAACAGTCGCATCCGGCGCTCTGTCTTCAGGGAGATTCGGCTTGCGGTAATGGTTGCTACGCAGCCGTTTTCAAAACGGACACGTGCATTGGCAATATCCTCATGGGCTGAACTGACCGCTGCCCCCAGGGCATCCACCTGCGTAATCGGGCTATCTACAATCGCCAACACCAGATCCAGATCATGAATCATCAGGTCGAGAATCACAGACACATCCGTGCCACGCGGCTTGAAAGGCGCAATCCGTGTTGCCTCTATATAAAGTGGGCGTGTGATACGGCNGCGGGTAATAGCCTCATGTTCGGCTGAATAGCGCAGCAAATGCCCAACCTGACACACCAATCCGGTTTCATCTGCCAGAGTGACCAGAAAATCCGCTTGCTCCAGTGTGGCTGCCACCGGCTTTTCCACCAGCACATGCTTACCGGCCCGCAACGCCTGCACCGCCAGTTCAAAGTGGAACTCTGCCGGGGCAGCAACCACCACAGCATCACACTGCGCCAGTAGATCTTCCACACTCTCAAAAACCGGGCACCCGGCTTCTTTCGCCACCTCGGCAGCCCTGCGCATGTCCGGATCAAACAGACCCACCAGCACCTCACGCGGCACGCTCCGCACTTTCAGGGTGTGGTAACGCCCGAAATGCCCGGCTCCAATCACCCCAACCCGCAAGCTGCCCTGTGTCATTCCCGATCCTTCCTCATCCCGCGCACTTTCATTCGACACAGCGGTAGCAGCCCAAAGCACAAACCCCAAAATCACAGATTATGTTTCTATTTTGTTCCTAATCGCCTTCCGTGCTCCTGCCAAGAGCCTGTGTTTTCCCCCGCTGCAAAACCGGGAGAGTGAGGCTTCCCTCCCGTTTCTCTCTCCGAATCGAAAATAGTTTTTCAGGGGGGGGCTCTACCCATTTGGGGGCAGCTTTCCGCGCTTTCAGACTGATGCAAGGAGGCCACTTTCCCACGCCGAATACCGGACACCCTCCTTCATATCGCCACAGAGTGTTGCATCACACGCAAGGGAGCGGCATGTTCCGGGCGACAAAAACCGATTGTTTCAGGTGAGAATGTATTACAGCCGCCTCAAGTTGGCCTCGGTACTGGGTGTATGCCTGTTAGGTCTGCTGCTTTGCCTGCCCAATGGCCTGCGCAACCCCTTCCCGTCCATGCCCTGGCGGCAAATCCACCTTGGGTTGGATCTGCGCGGCGGCTCGTATCTGCTTATGCAGGTGGATCTGAAAAGCCTGACGCATGACCGTCTGCAAACGCTGGCGGACACCACGCGGGAAACCCTGCTGAAGTCCCAGCTTGGCTACCGCAACATTACCACCAATGCGGATGCAGGCACCGTCTCCTTCAACCCGCGTGATCCGTCTGAAGCTGATGCTGACGTAACCGCGCTGGAAAAACTGCCGCGCGTTGTTCCCAACGAATTCACGGTCAAGAAGCAGGATAATGGCTCCATTGTCCTGACCCTGTCTCAGGATGCGGTAAAAGCCCGTGCTCGTGAAGCCGTGACCCAGTCCATCGAGATCGTGCGCCGCCGTATTGACGCCACAGGTGCGGTTGATCCCGAAATCACCCGTCAGGGCGACGACCGCATTGTCGTGGAACTCCCTGGCGTGAGCGACCCGGAACGAATCAAGACTCTGCTGGGCACCACCGCCAAGATGACGTTCCGTCTGGTCGATTCAAACCCCATGCACGCTACGGCTCCGCCGCCTGGCGTCAGCCTGCTGCCCATGTCCAACCCGGCGGAAGGCGGCCCCCTACCCGTCTATGATCATGTTGATGTTGACGGCACGGACCTGACAAACGCCGGTGCCGCCATTGATTCCCAGTCAGGCGAATGGGCCGTTTCCTTCACGTTTGACTCAATCGGCACGCATGCTTTCTCAACCGTCACGCAGGCCAATGTCGGTAAGCGCTTTGCCATTGTGCTTGATAATAAGGTGATTGAAGCGCCGGTCATTCGCTCCCCCATTACGGGTGGCAATGGTCAGATTACGGGCGGCTTTGATGCCCAGCGCGCGACAGACCTAGCCCTTATGCTGCGCGCTGGCGCTCTACCCGCTCCTCTCAGCGTGGTTGAACAGCGCACAATCGGTCCATCTTTGGGCGCAGATTCCATCCGGGCTGGCATGCTCAGTCTGGCCGCTGGCTTCGTGATGGTCATTCTGTTCATGGCATTATTCTATGGCCGCTTCGGCTGGTACGCGAACGTTGCCCTGCTGGCCAACCTGGTTCTGATGGTGGCCATCCTCTCCCTGTTTGAAGCCACACTCACCCTGCCCGGCATGGCCGGCATGCTGCTGACATTAGGGATGGCGGTTGATGCCAACATCCTTATCAATGAGCGTATTCGTGAAGAAGTGGCTCGCGGGCGCACACCTCTGGCAGCCATGCAGGCCGGTTTTGAGCGTGCCACCTCCACCATTGTGGACAGTAACGCCACGGCCCTTCTGGCTCATGTCATGCTGTTTGTGTTTGGCACCGGCCCCGTGCGCGGCTTTGCGCTGACAATCACCATCGGTATTGCCACCACGCTGTTCACCACTCTTCTTCTTTCCCGGCTGCTTATGGTCCGCTGGTACGCGCTCACGCGCCCCACCAGCCTGCCAGTCTGAGACGAGGCGCATATGTTCGGACGTCCTCTCCTGCGTTTTGTGCGCAAGGATACCCATATCAACTTCATGCGCGGGCGCTTTGCGGGCCTGATTACCTCAGCCGTGCTGTCTCTGGCCTCCATCGGGCTGTTTTTCTATCCGGGCCTGACACTCGGACTGGATTTTCGCGGCGGGATTGTGGTGGAAGCCAAAACATCCGGCCCGGCCGATTTCGGCAAACTTCGTACCGCTTTGGCCGCCCATAACATCACGCATGCTTCTATCCAGGCATTTGGTGCACCGAACGACGTGCTGATCCGGCTTGACGCGGGCGATGGGCAGGAAACCAACAAGGTTGTTGATAGCGTGCGCCACGCCGTCGATGAAGCTCAGCCCGGCACAACTGTTCTGCGGGCCGATGCCGTTGGCGCATCCGTTTCATCCGAACTGTTCCGCAACGGCATGCTGGCCCTTGGCCTGAGCCTTGCGATGATCCTTGCCTATATCTGGTTCCGCTTTGAGTGGGAATTTGCCCTCAGCGCCGTCATTACACTGGTGCTGGATCTGACCAAGACCATGGGCTTTCTGGTGATTACAGGTTTTGAGTTTGATCTGGTGATGGTGGCGGCCATCCTGACCATCCTTGGCTATTCGACCAACGATAAGGTTGTGGTGTACGACCGCGTACGTGAAAACCTACGCAAATACCGCACCATGCCGCTGCGCGAACTGATTGATCTCTCCATCAACGAGACCCTCAACCGCACACTAGGCACCTCCTCCACCGTCTTCCTGGCCGCCCTGCCCCTGGCCCTGTTCGGCGGAACCACCCTCTCCGGCTTCGCCTGGACAATGCTGTTCGGCATCGTGGTAGGAACGTCCTCCTCCATCTTCATCGCAGCCCCGCTGCTGCTGTTTATGGGAGAGGGGCGGTTGAAGCGAGATGCGAAAACAGCAGAAAAATAACTCTATCTATTAAAAACTGATCTCTTCATTGCGTTAAATATTAAAACAATGAAGAGATCCTCTATTTATTCAGTTTTCACAGTAAAATCTTTTAGAGAAGCCAAGAAAATACGCCTTGCGCGTGAAGGTTTAGCTTTTCTTTTTCTTGACTCGGCAAACCTGAAAACATCAACACAAAATCATTATATGTCACAAAAGAGTCAGAAGCTGACAGCCAGTTCCACGCACTATCAAAATCTTTTACTACGGAAGGGTCGCTATGGAAGCTCGCTCCTATTTCTATTTCAGCTATCTTAGCTCTTTCCCATAGGGATTTAGTCTCCCGGTTCACATCCACTGAATTTCCACTCTCTTTTGGAATAAAGCACATCAGCTTCTGCGTTTCTGGAGAACGTAAATAGATATATTCCTCCCCCTCATGTTCTATATTGTAACTATATGCAAAATTTTTCCTATTTTCACTAATAATATGGTATTTAATGTCAGAAATATATCCATCAACAATACGAACTAAATATACAACATCTCTGTTTTTTCTATATATAATTCCAAAAACTGGATAATCACTAGGAACTTTTACCAAGTGACCATCTATATTATTAACATAGAGACCCTCTCCATCGTTCGAAAATATTTTATAAATATCAGCACCGTCTTCGTCAGACGGTTGAGAATATTTTATCTGTTTGAACAACACATCATTTCGCTCTTTCTTACATTTTGATATGTAAGAGTTTATAATAGATTTCTTTTCCGAAAATAATATTTTATCAGCTTTATTACAAATATCTTCTCTTTCGGAGAAAAATATTTCATTTCGGTCAAAATGATTCCAATAATTTGTTGTATTGGATAGATCCACACCTATCCGCCTTTTAATTCTTCCAATATAATGTTCCATAGAACGACAAATGTAATGATTTACACATGCCCCTTCCCACGTCACTTTTTTTGTAGCTCCATTCCATGCAACCTCTTGGCCTAAAGCATCCACGTAAATCCCCGAATTAATAATAAATTTATGGGGATTCTCATAAGAAAGCACAAGTTTTTCAGGTCTTACAATAGATTTTACAAGTGCATTGTCACCAAAATCTTCCCTGGAATGATGCTTGAATGCTCGATAGATAGGAACATTATCTTTCAAAACTCGACTTGAACTGCCAAATATTCTCCAACTCAATGCTATCGCACTACAATTTTGGTCAAACCCATCTAAAAATTCTACAATACTAGGCGCACTTGAAAGCGAGAGATACTCATCTCCATCAAGAAATGCTATCCATTCATAATGATTTTTCGCTTTTTCAGCGGCATCAAAAAAAGAATCTCTTTGACGATAATAAAAATTTCCTTCTTTTTCGATATTCGATCTATAATATTCTATGTTTACTTTATCAGATATACTTTTTATTACCTGATAAGTTCCATCAGTCGAATAATCATCGTAAATATAAAATTTTTCTACTCCTAATGCAGAATGCCATGCTATCCACCCAGCAATATCATGCACTTCGTCTTTAACAAAAAGAGCAATAGCTAATTTTCCTATCGGCCGCATTACTTCTATCCCGTATCTAACAGATAGTTTTACCTACACCATCAAAAGAGAGCTTAACAGGAGTAATCAGATATCTCCATCAGGCGAACTCCAAAAACACCTATTGCGACTTTTCCATCGGAAGCAATATCAACGGGTTACGCTTTTTATATAATAACCTGTTTAGTTTTCGAGTTTGCAGACCTAGATAGAAAGATCGAAGAACCAACCTCTCAATATAGCCATTGGGCCGACACACTAAATAACGCATATATTCGTGGCCATACACCCACGAAATTTATAGTTAAATATTGTATTATATTCTATATAATACTTTAGAAATAAAACAATTATTCAATATGATAATTTATTTTATCTCAATCCATTCCTTGGTCCATAACTTCACAAATGAACTCCGTGACTGCTTATTATCGACAGCCACTCTCAATCGAACGCAGAAAATGCTCCCCGTTAATTTTTGCAAATCTGATATTTTTATAAGAAGGCTCCTTCTCCGCCATCAGCACACTCAGCAAGGCCATCTGATCTGCTTGAGCCAGTCGAATGACGTCCTGTGGTGCAAGGTCGCCTGACATCACCCTTCCCCGCGCCATGCCGTGGGCGATGATATAGCTATATATCAGCGTGGTTGGTGTGGGGGTGATTTTGACCGTTGCCATCGGGGCTTGGCACCCAGCCAACAGGCTTACGCCGACCATGGTGCAGCATAAGCCGCGGAAACGGCGCAAAAAAAACGGAAAGGCAGACACAGGGTGCTTCATATAGGAAGCGTAGCCCATATCCGCCTTTCCGGGAATAATCTCTTCACGCAGGAATGCGTGTCAGAAATCAGACCTTGCGGGCTGCAAGCTCATCACGGATCTGCTCAAGCAGAACTTCCGTTTTGGTGGGCGGCGGCGGTTCAGCCGGAGCAGCTTCTTCACGCACATGCAGGCGAGTCAGCGCCTTCACAACCCAGAAGATCACCAGAGCCGTAATCAGGAACTGGATGACCGTGTTCAGGAACAGGCCGATGTTGATGGTAACAGCACCAGCCTTCTGGGCTTCTGCCAGCGTGGCCAGATGCGGTCCCTTGAGGGTGACAAACAGGTTGGAAAAATCAATCCCGCCAATCAGCAGACCGATAAGGGGGTTGAACACATCCTTCACCAGGCTGTTGACAATGCCGGTGAACGCCGCACCCACAATCACACCAACGGCCAGATCAACCACATTGCCGCGCATAATAAAGGCACGGAATTCGGAGACCCAGGTAGGGGTATGCACCCGAGATTTAATATCAGCCATACAGCAGAACTTTCCTTCGCATCTACAATAATGTGTGTCTGTACCAACGTTGCGTGGTATTTCACAAGAAAAAAGGAAAATTGCGGTAAATTTCAGCTCTTCCCTGATACTTTTTTGCCATGCCGTTAAATGTTATAATACTAAAACACTCCTAACAGCCGCCAACATGCAGGTTTCTGCGGAAGAGTTGTTGATCCCGCACGCACAGATGGGTATATGCACTCGCACGCATAGCCCGGTCGGCATCGGGACAGCTTTGTTTGAACAGAAAGACTCATCATGAAACCCGGCATTCACCCTGAGTATCACGAAATCAACGTCATCATGACCGATGGCACCGAATACAAGACTCGGTCATGCTACGGCAAACCCGGCGACACCCTGCGTCTGGACGTAGACACCAAGTCTCATCCGGCATGGACAGGCGTGCAGCGTATGCTGGACACCGGGGGTCAGGTGGCAAAGTTCAACAAGCGCTTTGCTGGTATCGGTACCCGCACGAAGTAATACGCCACCTTCTTTCAGGTCGTATGAAAAATCTGGAGCCCCGCCCCTTGAAACAGGGAGCGGGGTTTTCCACGTTTAGCTGTGATGAAAATGCCCGGCATGGGGTTTCATCATACCACTAGATCCGCCGGAGAAGCCTGCCGTAAGGGGGCCAGTTCACACTCCGGCATGACCTTGCTGAACGAGGAGGTTTTCTTATGAGCTATGATTTTGCACCGCTGTTCCGTACCGCTATCGGCTTTGACCGACTGGCGCAGGTCATGGATACCGCAGCCCGGAACACGGCCACCCCCAGCTACCCCCCCTATGACATCGCCAAAACAGGGAATGACAGTTACGCCCTGACAATGGCGGTAGCCGGATTTGGTCCAGATGATATTGAACTTGTCGTTCAGGACAACACGCTGGTTGTTTCTGGTCGCGTCAGCGAGCCTCAGAATGAAGGGGAAATTCTGCACCGTGGTATCGCCCGCCGCGCGTTTGAACGCCGGTTTGCCTTGGCGGACCACGTTGAAGTGACCAGTGCAGATATGAACAACGGCCTTCTGCGCATTGCCGTAAGACAGATCATGCCCGAAGCCCTGAAACCGCGCCGCATTCCGGTGCAGTCCGCAGCACCGAGTGCATCTCCTGTTGTTCAGCCTCCGGCAGCAGCGGAAGGAGCCAATACATCAAGCCCTGCACCAGAGCTTCCCGCAGCGGCTGCGTAACTTTTTACAGCAGGAACCAGCACAAAAAGGAGGGGCTCAGGCTCCTCCTTTTCTGTTTGATGCATTTGCTTCTTGACCTATGCGGGGCGGTCCCCCCATATCGTCGCCAACTCATGCGCGCCGGCAGGCACGCGGGCCTTCGGACAGGTTTCCGAACCGTCACTTTCTCCGGTGCCTGCGCAAGCGCCGCCCGACGACAGGATGGAACCAATGACGACCCTACCGCTGATGCCCAAGGCCACCGCCGTGTGGTTGATTGAAAAGACAGCCCTGAGTTTTACGCAGATTGCCGAATTCTGTGGCATGCACCCGCTGGAAGTACAGGCCATTGCTGACGGTGAGGTTGCGCAGGGAATTGTCGGGTATGACCCCATTGCCAACCGCCAGTTGACGCAGGAAGAAATCCGTCGCTGCGAAGCAAATCCTGATGCGAAACTGAAAATTCTCTCCTCTGGCAATCCGGTCAAGCGCCGCTCAAAAGGGGCACGCTATACGCCTGTTGCCAAACGGCATGATCGTCCAGATGGCATTGCCTTCCTGCTGCGTAATTTCCCGCAGTTGGGCGATCAGGAAATTGTCAAACTGCTGGGCACCACCAAGGACACCATCGCCAAGGTGCGCAACAAGCAACATTGGAACACGCCCAACATCAAACCGCGCGATCCGGTGACCATTGGTCTGTGCAGCCAGACCGATCTGAATGCCGCCGTAACGGCAGCCACGTTGCGTCTGGAACGTGAAGGGCAGGAAATTCCGCAGCCCGCTCCCATGCTGGATGAACCTCATGAGCATGAGCACGGCACAGTAGAAGAGTAATATACGGCATGTCTGGCCGGCATTAGGCCGACCAGACACTCTGTTGATTGGAAATTTTCAGGCACACACGCCCGTAAAGTTTCCCCTCCCCTTTTCTAGCGGAAGGGGAAGCATCATCAGGAAGACAGGCGCTCGATTTCTTCCTTGAGGCGAAGCTTCTGGAGTTTGAGGGTCATCAGAACCCTAGCATCGGGTCGGGGTCGTCCCCCTTCTGAAGAGATCTGCTGATCAATCCGTGAGTGGCGAGATTTAAGACTTTCAATCCTCGACAGGAGCGTCATCGCTGCCTCCATTCGGTTGATGGTCACAATAGCGTAACGCACGTACCCCGGAAATTTTCATGTTTTTTTCATGAGACAAGCATTTTAGGTATGCACTAAAGTCATATCTGTTTTTTTGCTTTTTGACGCTGGTTTCCTCTCGGAACATGCGCAAGACTGCGGCAGATACGGCTCACACGCCACATACAGATCATCCATCGGTGCATGATTCGTCATGCAGGAGACCAAGTAATATGCTGAAAGACCGCGATTCACTGCTCGGCCAGCTTCATGAACTTCGCAGTGAACATCGTGATCTGGACACCATCATCAGTCGGTTAACGCAGGACCCCGCGCCAATAGATCAGCTTCATCTCCAAAGACTGAAAAAGCGCAAACTTTTGCTGCGTGACCGGATTGCATGGCTTGAAAGCCAGCTTATCCCCGATGATATTGCCTGACCGTTTTTTCCTGATACTGGACGCAACCCCACCGTGAGCGAAACCTCTCCCCTGCCCGCAGCCACCAGCCAGACCACCACGCCCGAACCCAAAGTGGGCATTATCATGGGCAGCCAGTCAGACTGGGACACCATGCGTCATGCGGACGCCATTCTGACTGAACTTGAAATTCCGCATGAAACCCTGATTGTCTCGGCGCACCGCACGCCAGACCGTTTGGCTGATTATGCGAAAAGCGCAGCCGGGCGCGGGCTTTCGGTTATTATTGCCGGCGCTGGGGGCGCTGCACATCTTCCGGGCATGTGCGCGGCATGGACACGCCTGCCGGTGCTGGGTGTTCCAGTAGAATCCCGTGCCCTGAAAGGCATGGACAGTCTGCTCTCCATCGTTCAGATGCCGGGTGGTATTCCTGTAGGAACGCTGGCTATTGGCTCTTCGGGCGCCAAAAACGCTGCTCTGCTGGCAGCCGCCATTCTGGCATTGCAGGAACCGGAACTTGCCGCACGGCTTGAAGCCTGGCGTGCTCTGCAAACGGCCTCCGTTGCCAACACTCCCATGACAGACGAAGAATGACCCCGTTTTCCTCATCTTCCGCCAGTGCTCCTCTTGGCCCGAATGCCGTTATTGGTATTGTCGGAGGCGGCCAGTTGGGCCGTATGTCCGCCATGGCTGCGGCCAAGCTGGGTTTCAGAACGCATATTCTGACCAAAGACCCCAACAGCCCTGCCGCGCAAGTTTCGCACGGCGTTACCCTCGGCGCGTATGATGATCTGAAAGCACTGGACGCCTTCGCCCGTGGCGTGGATGTGGTGACGTTCGAATTCGAGAACATCAGCGCCGACGCCATGGACTGCCTCTCCCAATACTGTCCCGTGCGGCCCTCCGGCCATATTCTTCGCATCAGTCAGGACCGGCTGGCGGAAAAGACGTTCTTCACGGAAAATGGCATCCCGCTTGCGCCATGGCATGCGGTTACGGATCGTGCGTCTCTCCATGCGGCGGCAGAAGCTCTTGGCCTGCCCTTTATCCTGAAAACCACCCGCAACGGATATGACGGCAAAGGCCAGAGCCGCATTCATCACCCTGCGGACCTTGAAACTGCTTTCAATACGCTTGCTCCGCATCCGCTGGTAGCAGAAGGCATGGTGGATTTTGCGTGTGAACTGAGTGTGATGGTCGTGCGCGGTATAGATGGCACCGTCCGCTGTTTTGATCCGGGCATGAACCGTCATCGTAATGGGATTCTTGACCTCACATTGGCTCCGGCCCCCGTTGAACCTGCCATCAGTGCCCAAGCGCAGGCTTTGGCCGTGTCCATTGCAGAAAAACTT
>VNJM01000825.1:150321-196580 GCA_008042475.1 Drosophila kanapiae
AGAAAAACTTGATCTGGTGGGTATTCTGGGTGTGGAAATGTTTCTGGACCACACCGGCGCGCTACTGGTGAATGAAATCGCACCACGGCCACATAATTCGGGCCACTGGACCATGGATGCATGCCCGGTCGATCAGTTTGACATGCATATCCGCGCTGTAACGGGTATGCCGCTTCCTCCTGCCATCCGCCATTCAGATGCCGTCATGAAAAACCTGATCGGGCCAGACGATATGGCACTATGGCCCAAGATTATTGGCACCCCCGGCCTTCTACCGCATCTCTATGGCAAGGAAGAAGCACGGCCAGGCCGCAAGATGGGCCATGTGAATTGCATTTTCCCATTTGGTAGTCTGCCCGGAGAACTGGGCATTCAGGATGCTCTTGGCCCTCTGGCAACATCTTTGGCCGCCGAAGAAACCCAAGAGACGCAGGCTGAACCCATTTCTTCCTGAAGCCCGCACGGAAGAAGGATCTTAAAACAGTCCTTCTTCTTTCAAACTGATCAGCCGCGCTCTTCCAACAATTACATGATCTTCAACCGTTATCCCCATCAGGGTAGCTGCCTGAGATATCCGGTGGGTCATGACCACATCCTCTTGAGAAGGAGACGGGTCACCACTGGGATGGTTATGAACCAAAACCAGAGTGCTCGCCTTTAATTCCAGCGCACGGCGTATGACTTCGCGCGGATAGACCGGGGTGTAATTCACTGTTCCGCGCGCCTGCATTTCATCCGCCAGCAGGCAATGCTGCGCATCCAGAAACAGCACGCGCACCTGCTCTACCTGTTCCTGCGCCAGTATTGCCCGCAGGTAGGCGTAAAGCTGATCCCTATCCGCCAGCACACCGTTTCGCTTTACGCGATCCCGTTGCAATCTTATGCCTGCCTCATGTGCCAGTAGAAAATAGACTCGTAAAAGGCTGTTCGCGCCTGTTACCTCCTCCATTTCCTGCAGTGGCGCGCTGAGGGTTGCCGCCAGAGAGCCAAAACGCTGCAAGAGCGCTTTGGTCAGGATGTCGGGATCGGTAGAGCGCGATGCGACTGCGGCAATCAGATGCGCCAACACCTCTGCATCGTCAGGCTGTTTGCTGACCGGCTCCTCTGTCTCTCTTTTCTCCCCCAGCAGATGGTTCAGAAAAGGAATATCCACGGGCTGCATACCGCGCAGGGCCTGCCCCATATCTGCAAAGCCCTTGCCTTTCGGCGCACCAGACTTTGTCGCCCTTGTTTTTTTGAACGGTGATGTCTTCTTCACCACTCCTGCCCTACAAGCCGGAAACTGCGCCATTCCCCATTTTTCAGCACCAGATGATCATGCACGTCCACCGCCAGCAGCGGTGCTTCTTTCAGCACCATCTGTATGAGCGGCGCATCCATCCCCATCTGATGATCAAGCCCCATGGCTGCGGGAGTAAGCCTTATGGTGATCAGGGCAGACGCATGTAAAGAGAGGGCCCGTTGCAACAGGAACGCAACAGCCTTCCGCAAAGCTTCCGCCGTTGCTTTAGCCGTTTGCGCCTTGCTTGCCCCTTGCTGAAAAACAGGAGCCTCATCGGCTGCGCGCACCTCCTCGTCCGACAGCAACTGATTGCGACTATCCAGAAACAAAACCCGCATCTGGCCTGCCGGCAGAGTGGCATAATGCTCATCGCAATATTCGAGCAACGCATCCCAACTGCCAAGCGTGAGGCGCGCCTGCTCTTTCGGAATTGCCATGCAGTGCGCCACACCTGGCATCAGAGTCAGCAAACGAGCAGATGCTGGCCCTACGCCCTGTTGTCTCAGGGCGTCAGCAGGAGCTTCCAGCACTGCGGCCAGAGAACCGAAATGATTGATCAGCGCCTTGGCCTGGGGTTTGGTATCCCGCCGGGGCACGCCCGGAAAGAGAAGCATTTCCAGTATTTCGTAATCCGCAAGTGAGGCCGCTCCTCTCTCAAGCACACGCTGGCGCATGCGTTGCCGGTGGCCTTTGGGCCCGGTGCTGGCAAACACCGGGTCACCCGCCACCGGAGCCGCTTTACCCTCAGCCCCCTCTGCTTTTTCTCCCGTAAACGGGCCGTTCATTCCCTCACTCCGATTGGCCTCAGCCGTGCAAGACTATATAAGGACCACGTGACTACATCCGAACACCCCTCCTCTCCGCTTTTTTCATCATCATCGGGTGAAGGCGAGTCCTATCTGGCGCGCCTGAACCCGGAACAACGCACGGCGATTGAAACAACCGATGGCTCCCTGCTGGTTCTGGCTGGAGCGGGAACGGGAAAAACGCGGGTGCTTACCACCCGCTTTGCCCATATTCTGCTCACAGGCCGCGCCAAGCCATGGCAGATTCTGGCCGTGACCTTCACCAACAAGGCCGCGCGTGAAATGCGCGAACGGATCGGGTTTATTCTGGGCGAACCCGCGGAAGGCCTATGGCTGGGCACGTTCCATGCCCTGTGTGCCCGCATGCTGCGCCGCCATGCGGAATATGTGGGCCTGACACACAGCTTCACAATTCTGGATACGGATGATCAGTTACGCCTGCTCAAACAGGTGATGGAGCCGTGGCGCATTGATATCAAACGCTGGCCGGCACCGGGCCTGTTAGGCGTGATCCAGCGCTGGAAAGACCGGGGCCTGACGCCCGAACGCGTAACTGACACCGAAGATTCGGATTTTGCGGACGGTCACGCCCGCGCCATCTATGCCGCGTATCAGACCCGCCTGCGCCAGTTGAACGCCTGTGACTTCGGCGATCTGATGCTGCATGTCACGGAAATTCTGCGCACACGCCCTGATGTGCTGGACCAGTATCACCGCCTGTTCCGCTATATTCTGGTGGATGAATATCAGGATACCAATACCGTTCAGTACCTCTGGCTGCGGTTGCTCGCCAAACGTTCCGGCGCGCCCTCCAACATCTGCTGCGTGGGGGATGATGACCAGTCCATCTATTCTTGGCGCGGTGCGGAAGTTGAAAACATTCTCCGCTTTGAAAAAGACTTCCCCGGCGCGCAGATTGTGCGGTTGGAACGCAATTATCGCTCCACCCAGCATATTCTGGGGGCCGCGGCCGGCCTGATTGCCCATAATGGTGAACGGCTGGGCAAGACCCTCCGCTCCGGCAAGGAAGACGCCCGCGGCGAGAAAGTTACTGTCACCGGGGTGTGGGATTCTGATGCAGAAGCCCGTGCCGTGTGTGACGCAGCAGAAAAATTCAAGGCTCAAGGCCACTCACTGGCAGAAATGGCCATTCTGGTACGCGCTGGTTTCCAGACGCGCGCTTTTGAAGAACGGCTGGTGCAGATTGGCCTGCCCTATCGCATTGTCGGTGGCCTCCGCTTTTATGAACGCGCGGAAATTCGGGATGCTTTGGCCTATATGCGCGCCGTGCATCAGCCCGCGGATGATCTGGCATTTGAACGAATCATTAACACGCCCAAACGTGGCGTTGGCCCTGCCGCTTTGCAGAAATTCCACGCCGCCGCCCGTGCCAGAGAAGTACCGCTGTCAGCTGGAACGCAGGCCCTTCTGACTGAAGGCGGCGTAAAAGGTAAAATGGCGGATCAAGTCCGCAAACTGCTGGACGTACTATCTACCACGCGGGACATTCTGGCGCGTGAAGGTCATGTAGTGGCCGTGGAGCACCTGCTTGAAGAAAGCGGCTATCTGGATATGTGGCGGAATGACCGCTCGCCAGAGGCTCCGGGGCGGCTGGAAAACCTGAAAGAACTGGTACGCGCTCTGGCCGATTTCGGCACGCTTGGCGAGTTTCTGGAACACGTCGCGCTGGTGATGGAGCATGATGAAAATGCAGGCGAAGCCAAGCTCTCGCTCATGACCCTGCATGGGGCCAAGGGGCTGGAATTTGACATTGTCTTCCTGCCCGGCTGGGAAGAAGGCGTTTTTCCCTCCCAGCGCACGCTGGATGAAGGCGGCCTGAAAGGGCTGGAGGAAGAACGGCGTCTTGCCTATGTGGGCATTACCCGCGCCCGCAAACACGCCCTGATCTATCATGCTGGCAGCCGCCGCATTTACGCCAACTGGCAGCCTTCCATGCCCAGCCGCTTTCTGGACGAACTGCCCGAAGAGCATGTGGCCCGCCAAAACGAAGGCGCGACCCAGCGCCGTGGCCTGAACCTGTCTGATTCGGTTTTTGAAGGCGGCATGCCTCTCACCAGCCGTCGGCGGCAGGACCCGCTTCTGGCGGAAACAACCCCAGCCTTCCAGCTTGGTGACCATGTGCGCCACCCCCGGTTTGGCGTGGGTATCATTATCGGTGCAGACCGGCACCACCTTGAGGTCGTCTTTGAAAGTGGCGACACCAAGCGTCTTCTGTCCTCCTTCATAGAGAAACTTTAATGGCCGCTCCTCCCCGCAGACACGCTACCGCACTTGAAACGGTTACGGTCACTGTTCCTGAAGCGGCTGTTGAGGCCTATGAAAACGCCATTGGCAGCGTATGCACCACGGTTGGTATTTTTGAAGCCAACCCGGAAGGCACGTTGTGGCGCGTAGAAGGTGTGAAAGACGTTGGACACCGGGATGATGACCTCGCCCTTGCCCTGACCCTGGCAGAACTGACCAGCAGCGTAAGCGCGGACCTCAACCGTGTTCCGACAGAAGCCGAGGGATGGCTGGCGCGTACCTATGAATCCTTCCCCGAACAGGAAGTAGGCCAGCATTTTGTTGTTCGTGGCACCCATCTGCCAGACACCCCCAGCCCCACCCGCATTGTGCTGACACTGGATGCAGGCGTGGCCTTCGGGTCTGGCGAACATGGCTCTACCCGGGGGTGCCTGCGGGCTCTGGAACGCATTGCGTACCGCAAACCCCGGCGCATTCTTGATCTGGGCTGTGGCTCCGGCATTCTGGCCATGGCTGCAGCGGCCCTGTTGCATCAGAAGGTTCTGGCCGTGGATATCGAACCATGGTCCGTGCGGGTTTCTGCCGAGAATGCCAAACGCAATGGCTTGAGCCGCTCGCTCATATGCCGTCTGGGCAATGGCTGGAAAACGCCGGAAATCCGGCATAATGCGCCGTATGATCTGGTCTTCGCCAACATTCTGGCCCGCCCCCTGTGCCTGATGGCCAAGGATCTTGCCCAGAATCTGGCCCCCGGCGGCACGGTCATTCTGGCAGGGTTACTCCGTACCCAGATCCGCATGGTTCTGGCCGCACACCGCAGGCAGGGGCTGGTGCTGGAACACACTTTCCTTGAAGGGGATTGGGCCACACTGGTGCTGCGTCGTCCCTATGGCGCTTCCGCCTGATACGCTCCCTTCCCGGCCTGTGCGCTCTTCCACCGCACGGGCCTTTCTTTATCGGCCCCCACATTCTTCCCTGCGAGGTTCCTTATGCCCTCTTCTTCCGCCACTCGCCTGAGCGCCTTGCGTAATCTGCTCAAACAGAACGGTCTGGATGGGCTGATTATTCCGCATAGTGATGAATTTCTGGGGGAATACACGCCAGCCTGCGCAGAACGGCTGGAATGGCTGACCAATTTTTCCGGCAGTGCGGGCGCGGCAGTTGTGTTGCCAGAAACTGCTGCAGTGTTCTCTGATGGCCGTTACATCACCCAGATGGATCAGCAGGTGGATAAAAGCTGTTGGGAACGGCAGCATATCACCCAAACACCGCCTTCTGTGTGGTTGGCCAAACATGCAGCGGCCGGTAGCCGCATCGGGTATGATCCGCGCATCATGAGCAGTGCGGAACTGCGGCCTTTCCAGAAAGCCGCCAAGTCCTTCTCTCTGGTGCCGACAGACGGCAATCTGATCGACCGCCTCTGGTCGGACCGCCCTGCCTTTCCTGCGGCTCCCGCTGTTGTTCATCCACTGGCCTATGCTGGCGAAGACTCGCACAGCAAACGGGTCCGTCTTGGTCAGTCTCTGGCGCAGGCCGGTCTGACTGCGGCCGTGTTGAGCGATTCCGCATCCATTGCGTGGCTTCTTAATATTCGTGGCTCGGATATTCCCTGCACACCTGTCGTTCTGGCATTCGCCCTTCTTCATGCGGACGCCACGGTTGATCTGTTCCTGCAAGCCAGCAAACTCCCTGCGGATGTACGGGAATGGCTTGGCCCCGATGTGCGAGTGCATGATCCTGCAAAAATGGAAGCAGTGCTCGCTACTCTTGCAGGCCGGACTGTCGCCGTTGATCCCGCTACCAACGCGGTATGGTTTGCAGAAACCCTTACCCGGCACGGCGCAATCGTGCAGGAAAGTTCTGACCCATGCCTGCTGCCCAAAGCGTGCAAGAATACCGTGGAGCAGGAAGGCACACGTAAAGCGCACCTGAAAGATGGCATCGCCCTGTGTCGTTTTCTGCACTGGCTGGATACGGATGGTCAGGGCACCACAGAACTGAAAGCCGCTGCCAAGCTGGATGCGTTCCGGGCCGAAGGGGCAGACTACCGGGGTGAATCCTTCCCGGCCATTTCAGGGGCAGGCTCAAATGGAGCCATTATTCATTACCGCGTCACGCCGGAAACGGATCGCACGCTGAACGCCAACGAGGTCTATCTGATCGATAGCGGTGGGCAGTATCCTGAAGGCACAACCGATGTCACCCGCACGGTATGGACTGGCCCGGACACTCCCCCAGCCCCACTGAAAGAAACCTTCACCCGTGTGCTGAAAGGCAATCTGCGCCTTGGCCGCGCCCGTTTCCCGGTTGGCACAACCGGCAATGCGCTGGATACGCTGGCACGATTCGACCTCTGGCAGGCCGGGCTGGATTATGACCACGGCACGGGCCATGGCGTGGGCAGCTTCCTCTCCGTGCATGAAGGGCCTGCCCGTATTTCCAAGGTTCCGAACCCCATTGCCCTTCAGGCAGGCATGATCCTCTCCAACGAGCCGGGTTATTACGAGCCCGGCGCTTACGGCATCCGGCTGGAAACACTGGTTCTGGTGCATTCCCTCCCCACACAGGAAGGCGCACGCCCCACCATGGGGTTTGAAACGCTGACACTGGCGCCATTCGACCGTCGCTTGATTGATCCGGGGATTCTCGGGGCGGAAGATATGGCCTTACTTGATGCCTACCATGCGCAAATCTTGGCTCTGATTGGCCCACATCTGCCTGAAGACGCCAGAAAATGGCTTGAAACGGCCTGCGCCCCCCTCAACAGGGCGTGAGGCAGAGGCGAAGTTGCGACTGGTCACGCAATTGGGAATCGCGTCACCAGCCGAACAGGCGCAGAAAAGCTGCGAAGTGAAGGGAGCTTCTAGAATGACGACAGACAGCAAAACCATCCCCGCTACTCTTATCGCCGGCGACGGTATCGGTCCCGAAATTGTGGAATCGGTGATCGAAATCCTTGATACGGTTGGGGCCCCGTTTGAATGGGACCGTCAACTGGCCGGTATGGCCGGGGTGGATGCGGTCAATGATCCGCTGCCAAAACAGACCATTGAGAGCATTCGCCGCACAGGCCTGGCACTGAAAGGCCCGCTGACCACTCCGGTTGGTGGCGGCTTCAAGTCCATTAACGTCACACTGCGTCAGGAGTTCGGCCTGTTCGCCAACCTGCGCCCGACCAAGACCATCGTTCCCGGCGGCCGGTTCGACAAGATCGACCTGGTTCTCTTCCGTGAGAACCTTGAAGGCTACTATGCCGCCATGGAGCACTACATCCCGGTGGGTGAAGACCCCAAGGGCATTGCACTGAGCTCCGGCTTCAATTCCCGCGCGGAATGCCGCCGCATTGTGAAGTTTGCGTTCGAATATGCGGTCAAGAACAACCGCAAGACCGTAACTATTGTTCACAAAGCCAACATTCTGAAGCTGCTGACCGGCCTGTTCCTTGAAGAAGGCCGTAAGGTTGCTGAAGAATACAAAGGTCGCGTTGCCTTCAACGAACGGATTGTTGACGCCTGCGCCATGCAGCTTGTCATCAACCCGTGGCAGTTTGACGTGATTGTCACCACCAACCTGTTTGGTGACATCCTGTCTGACCTCACGGCCGGTCTTGTTGGCGGTCTGGGCATGGCTCCGGGCGCAAACATTGGTGAAAAAGCCGCCGTGTTTGAAGCCGTTCACGGTTCCGCACCGGACATTGCCGGCAAAGGCATTGCCAACCCGCTGGCCCTGCTGCTGGCTGCCGTCATGATGCTTCAGCACATTGGCCGTCAGGATCTGGCTGACCGTATTGATCTCGCCATCAAGAAAGTCATCACGGATGGTGGTCTGCGCACGAAGGATCTGGGTGGCGATGCCACAACCAAGGATCTGACCGCGGCCCTGAAACAGCAGCTCGTCTGATTTCAGGCTGACAGAACGGGAGGCAGGCTTTTCTGCCCGCCTCCCTTTTCTTGGCCATCTGTAATTTTACTTTTAGATTTCACTCTTTTTACAAATTTCAGATCAGATTGCGTATCATGCCCGACATGATACCCAGCTTTTCCGGTCAGTGGCCGCTCCTCCGGCTTTCCCCTGCCTGTACCATTCGCGTGTCTTCGTCCACGCCTTCGCTTTCGCACGCACTCGAAACAGAGATATCCAACCTCTGGGCGCAGGCTCGCCAAGAAACGCCCGCCTTGTTCAATGGCTGCGTCTTCACGGCTGACCGCGTTACCGCCACCACCATATCCGGACACTGGACAGAATACCGGCGAGTTTTTGCCCAGATGAAAAACCCCGCTCTTTTTCCTCATCTGCGCCTGCAATCGTTGGCCGTGATTGGTCTTCTTGAAACGCCTGATGGATACGTTCTGGGCCGACGGCACCCTTCCTCCCTCTATCAGGGAAATTTCTGGCAAAGCCCCCCGGCAGGCAGCATTGAAAAACGAGGAGAATGCGCGGATGCCTCTCTGCCAGAGCAAATCCTGGCCGAAGCAGAGGAAGAGCTTGGGCTAACAGCGCATGACCTTACCGTAGGCGCCCCACAACTGATCTGCCGCCATCCGGGCACCCGCATTCTGGATATCGGCCTTTCCCTTCACACCTCTTTACCCTTCAAAGAAGTGGAGGAACGCTGGCGCCACTCCGCTAATCAGGAATATGACCAACTGGCGCTTGTACACAAAACAGAAACCGCAAACTGGCTCAACCGTCCCGATCTCCTCCCCACCTCACGCGCCTTGCTGGAAGCCGCCCTCCCATGAACCAGCCACCTTTGCCTCTCCAAAAGCAGGAGGAACACGCCACGATCACGCCACACCTGGTTATGATTATCGCTGCGGCTTGCGGATTGATTGTAGCCAACCTGTATTACGCCCAACCTCTGGCTGGCCCTATCAGTGCCGCACTCGGGATGTCTGCCAGCCAGTCTGGTCTGATCGTTACCATGACACAGATAGGATATTGCGTTGGTCTGCTGCTGATTGTCCCGCTGGCTGATCTGCTGGAAAACCGTAGCCTTATTGTCTGGATGACGCGACTGGTAATGCTGGCGCTCGTGGCGCTTCCCTTTTCAAACCATCCCCTCCCGTTTTTGCTGGCTATCGGGCTGGTCGGCATTCTCTCTGTCGCTGTGCAGATTCTGGTTCCGTTTGCGGCTCACCTAGCCCCTGAAGCACGACGGGGACAAGTGGTTGGCAACGTCATGAGCGGCCTCATGATGGGCATCATGCTGGCGCGGCCGGTTTCCAGCTTTGTCACACAAATTTCGTCCTGGCAGACTATCTTCCTACTCTCCGCCGGGGTCATGCTGGTTTTGTCCGTGGTGCTCCAGTGCGTCCTCCCTCAGCGACACCCCAGAACTCAAAGTAGTTATGCCGGTCTTCTGCTCTCAATGGTTCATCTGCTTGGCCATACGCCCGTTCTGCAACGTCGAGCCTTTTACCATGCCTGCATGTTTGGCGCGTTCAGCCTGTTCTGGACTGTCACACCACTCCTGCTCGCCCATTCGCCCTATCTATTTTCTCAAGGAGAAATTGCGCTTTTTGCCTTTGTGGGCGTGGCTGGAGCTATTGCGGCCCCGATTGCAGGACGCGTTGCAGACAAAGGCTGGACGTGGCCCGCAAGCCTTGCCGCTATGGGCATAGCCTCCCTCGCCTTTCTCTCAACCTGGCTCTTTCACCAGCCCACGCCCTTTGTTGTGGCGCTTTGTATTGCCGGAGTGATGATTGATTTTGGTGTGACCGCCAATCTGGTATTGGGCCAACGTGCCTTGTTTATCCTCGCCCCCGAACACCGCGCCCGTCTCAATGGCCTTTATATGGCTATTTTTTTTCTGGGTGGAGCGGCAGGGTCAGCCTTAGGTGCCTGGACCTACGCACAAGGTGGCTGGATATGGGCATCTACATTGGGAGCAGCCCTGCCTGCCGTCGCCTTCCTTGTATGTCTGACAGAAAAACGCACCTGACGGCAAAAGTGAGCAGGAATTTCAATCATAAGAAAGAAACCGCACAGAGCCCCTTTAAATGAGAGCGGGCGAAGTAAGACAAGATTTCTTATCCCACTTCGCCCTCTTTCTACACAGTACTAACGGTGATCAGCCAAAAAACTCTTGAACCGGTTAGCCCATAGCCTGCCAGAGAGGCAGACGCGCTTTGTAAGGCGCATCAATCTGCTGGATCACTTCCTCAAATTTGGACTGATCATAGAGTTTGACCCGCTCTTCATTCGGAATGCCCTGCAAGGCACGAAAAGCCGTGCGAGAAAGCGCGCGGTTAAAAATACCCGGACCTGTTTTATACGCTATATAAAGATGCCTATGCTTATAACAGTTATTATACAGAATACGCAGGCATTCTTCCATGATACTGCTTTTAGCAACAGTTCCATAGAAGTCGTTATGGGTGACAAAATTCTGTGTCAGGAACAGAACAACATCATCTTTCTGCTCCAACATAAACTGTAACGCAGCTTCATCCCGAATGCGAGCATCAGCATCCAGCCACCAACCACCCAGCAGATTGGTTACATGGACGCGCAGGAAATCTGCCGCCTCGGCAGGATGACGCATGCCAAGGAAAAATTCACGTGCTTCAATGCCATAATATTCATATAGCCAAGACGCTGCTTTTTCCTGATTAAAAACCTCAATTTCCATATCAGGGATACCCTGATGGAAATAGATATTTTCAGTAATTTCTTCCGGTGGTTCTTTATCCCAATACATAAAGAGCTTTCTTGGAATTGTTTGTCCAGATGCTCTTTCGGGCTTATCACTGTTGAAAAGGCTAGGCTGGATTTTCCGTGCTATCTCCAGATACAGCCAGTCAATTTCCTCGCCACTCAAAAACTCTTCAAAGGCATTCCCAATGTGGACCAAGGCAGCCTTATTATCTCCCCCCCTCCAAGCCGACGCAATACCTTCAATATAGTTGGCGTAAGGACGGCATAGACTGGCAAGCGTTTGCAAATCGTGTTCAGGCAATGGCTTACCTGCTTTAAGAAGACACAACAGGCGCACTTGCATCAAAGACTGGGGAAGCGGATATTGGTCCCGATTTGTAGCACAAATACGCAGCGCCAAACCATAAATACAGGCGGCTTCAAACGGCTTTTGATTGTGATGAAGGATATTGGCAATTGTAAAGACGTGCTCAAGCACTGCCCCACCATGATGACCAAAATACTCTACGGCCTGCTGGTCACGTTTAATGCACTCAATTTCAAAAGGCATTGGCTCAGGAGGATAAATATCCAGTGTATTTTCAGCTATCAGCGTATCTAATGTTTTTTCAGTCATAAAAAACTGCCTAACCTTGCATTGTTAGAACTATATTTAATGCAGAATTCTTATTTTTCAAAGTAGCCATAATAGGGAGCGACACCTAAAGTTATTGATCAGAAAGTCCGATCGCTCTTTAGATCCTGATTCTGTATTATAATAAAGAATTCTCTTTTTTTGAGTAGAAGGAAGGCCGCCTCTCTTTTCCCGGCGAATACCAAAAAAGCGCACGTAGCACACAATCGGTCCCCCCCCCTCTCTGTCCTATGCTGACAGCGCTTTATTACTCTCTAGCCTGATACTCATATCTGTAAAGCGCCATTAGTCTACAGAATAGATGGACCCACCCGGACCAGGATGTCTCCTCACCAAAGCGGCTCCTCTGGCGCTCATCCTGTCCGGAAAGACGCAGCACCTCTTCCCTAGTTCCGAGTAATTGGTCCTATTTAATCTCAATCCCGATCTGCTTGATATCGTGAAAGGTGATATCCGGGTTCTGTTCCTGGGTACGGCGCATCATGAAAGCCGAAGTGGCCAGGAACACAGGGTCATCATCCAGATCATCCGCCATGGCGCTTCGATTGATTTGAGCGAAGATTTCAATTTTATCACGAGGCCCGGTAATCCAGCGTGCCAAAGAGAACGGGGTGGCATCAAAACCGATCGCCACACCATATTCCGCCTTCAACCGTGCCTGAAGCACATCAAGCTGCAGGGTACCCACAACCCCGACAATCGGTTGCGCTCCATCCTGCGGGCGGAAGAGTTGCACCACCCCTTCTTCAGCAAGCTGGGTGAGCGCCTGCTTCAGCTTTTTGGCTTTCATGGCATCATCCAGCCGCACACGACGCAGGATTTCCGGCGCAAAATGCGGCACGCCAGTAAAGCTGAGGTTTTCGCTTTCCGTCAGTGTGTCGCCAATACGCAGGGTGCCATGGTTGGGAATACCTACAACATCGCCTGCAAAGGCTTCCTCCGCCAGTTGCCGGTCACGCGCGAAAAAGAACTGCGGTGTATGCACGGCAAAATTCTTGCCTGTGCGCGTATGCAGCAACCGCATGCCGCGCGTAAGCTTACCTGAACAGATCCGCGCGAAAGCGATGCGGTCCCGATGGTTCGGGTCCATATTTGCCTGAATTTTGAAGACCAGAGCCGTCATGGCTGGTTCATCCGCTTTAACTGTGCGGGTTTCAGCCACCTGATTTCGGGGAGACGGCCCAAAGGATACCAAGGCATCCAGCAGGTCTGTCACGCCAATTTCCTTCATGGCGCTACCGAAGAACACGGGGGTCAGATGCCCGGCGTCAAACGCTTCCCGATCAAACTGTGGCAGGGCTGCCTCGGCCAATTCCAGTTCTTCTGCAAGCTGAATCATACGCGGGTCAGACTGCGGAAGCTCTTCCTGAGTATGCAGTTTCTTGGTGAGCAGATCATACGTGCCCACGAACTTCGCTGCACGCCCCACGGGCCACGTTGCTGGCGAGGTATCCAGCGCCAGAGAAGATGCCACTTCATCCAGAAGTTCAAACGGGTCCTGCGCTTCACGGTCCATCTTGTTGATGAAGGTGACAATCGGGATGTCACGCAGGCGGCAGATTTCAAACAGCTTGCGCGTCCGGTCCTCAATCCCTTTGGCCGCGTCAATCACCATGACGGCGGAATCCACTGCCGTCAGTGTGCGGTACGTATCTTCGGAGAAGTCTTCATGTCCCGGGGTATCAAGCAGGTTGAAGATGCAGCCGCCATATTCAAACGTCATCACGGAACTGACGACGGAAATTCCACGGTCACGCTCAATGCTCATCCAGTCCGAGCGTGTCCGGCGACGCTCACCTTTGGCGCGTACGTTCCCGGCAAGCTGAATGGCCCCACCAGCGCGCAGAATCCGTTCCGTCAACGTGGTTTTACCGGCGTCCGGATGCGAGATGATTGCAAAAGTGCGGCGACGGGCAATTTCCGTGCTCAGTTCGGTAACGGGCGCGTCAGACATGGGGAACAATCCGGCTGGAAAAGACAAGGGACTAAAACGGCAAACGCCGGGTAAGGAGGTTGCCCTCCACCCGGCGCTGCACAGATCGGGCCGAAGCGCCGATTAACGGGAGTAGTATTCCACCACCAGGTTCGGTTCCATCTGCACCGGATACGGCACGTCAGAGAACTTCGGACCACGGATGAAGGTGCCCTTCATCTGGCGGTGATCAACTTCCATGTATTCCGGAACATCGCGTTCGTTGGTCTGCGTCGCATCCAGAACGATAGCAAGCTGCTTGGACTTTTCGCGGATTTCAATCACGTCGCCATCTTTAACCAGATAGGACGGGATGTTCATCTTGCGGCCATTCACCAGCACGTGGCCATGGTTGATGAACTGACGCGCAGCAAACGGCGTGATGGCGAACTTCATGCGGTAGATAACCGCATCCAGACGACGCTCAAGCAGGTTGATCAGGTTTTCAGACGTATCACCCTTGCGGCGCACGGCTTCCTGATAATACCGACGGAACTGCTTTTCGCTGATGTTACCGTAGTAGCCCTTCAGCTTCTGCTTGGCCATAAGCTGCACAGAATAGTCAGAGGGCTTGCCTTTACGGCGCTGACCATGCTGGCCGGGACCATATTCACGACGGTTAACCGGAGACTTTGCACGGCCCCACAGGTTGACGCCAAGGCGACGGTTAATCTTGTACTTGCTCTCAAGGCGCTTGCTCATTCTGCGCTCTTCTCTTCCACTACTGCAAAACAGGCCAGCCTGCGCCACCCTGCCTGCCATTGCGCCGGTAGTCTCTGTCCCCCACGGATCAGAGCGGGCGCAGTCCGTATCACCGCCAGATGGGAGCATAGTCCATCTGTCAGCCGTCCTGTCCACATTCCCGGCAATGGGGGCAGCCATTACGGAAAGACTGGCTTTGTGTCAATCTTTTCCGCGCGAAAAGTCCCCTGCTGCCGCCTTCTGCTCCCCAGAATTGATTTAAGACAGCACGCCCCGAACCAAGGGGCTGCGGTATTTGTATCAGTCCTTTCGCAATTGGCGTATCGTGGTCATATTAAACGGTCAGAAAAGGATATTCTGCCATGCCATTCGCCAAAAAATGGGGGCTCTTTGTAGCGCTCGGCGTTGCCCTGATTATTCTGGGCTTTATTGCTGCCATTGATGCCGTCTCCGTAACACTCGCCAGCACCATCTTCATCGGCGTGCTGCTGATTATTGCCGGCACCATGCAGATGATCCACGCCTTTGCCGTGCGGGACTGGGGCGGGTTCCTGTTCTCCCTTCTGGCTGGGGTACTCTATATCATCGCCGGGGTCATGATTATTGAAGAACCGGTAACCGGTGCCGGTATGATCACACTGTTTGCAGCCGCCTGTTTTATTGTGGTGGGCATCATGCGCTGCATTCTGGCCATTCAGTCACGCGGCCTGCCGGGCTGGGGCATTGTCCTGTTTGGGGGCGTAATCAGCCTGCTGGTCGGCTTGAGCCTCTACTTTACGCTGCCGTGGTCCGGGCTGTGGCTGATTGGCACCTTCATCGCTGTCGAACTGATTGCCAGCGGCATTGGCTGGGTGCAGATCGGGCTGGCACTGCGCCAGAGTGAGAACAACCAGTTTCCTCCCTCCAGCGGGTTCTGATCGTCCGCAGGAAAACAGAAAAAGGGGCGTCCGGCCATGTGGCGGACGCCCCTTTTTTATCTTCATACAACCGCCAGAATGTTCCCTACAGTCATTCCTTCTCTATGGAAGCAGCGGGAGGTGGCAGCCGGTTACGGTCCATGCTCAAAAGCGCCTGAGCGGCCATGCCGGGCTGTTCCGCTCCTTCACCGCCCCCCTTGTCACCCGGCACCAGCTTAATGGCCCGGTCACCGTCTTCGCGTTTGCGCCGCAACTTCTCAATATTCTCGAGAACAATCGGATATTCTTCTACCAGACGACGGAAGCGGGACGCGCTGATCACCATGAAATGCCCGAACTGCACCGCACGGATACTCGCCGGACAACGCTCATTCTTGTAAGCCCCCAGAGCACCTATCAGGTCTCCCGCTCCATACAGGATATCCCGCTCGGCAATATGAGCCTCAGCCAGACCCGCGCTAATGAAATAGACATTCCGGATACGCCGCCCGCGCCGACAGATCATTTCCTGCGGGGCCACAAACCGAAGGGATGTGGTGGTGGCCAGATCATGCAACTCAGCCCCCGGCAGCCCGCGAAACACGGCAGCGTGCTTCAGACGGCTTTCAATGCCGCTTTTGAGGTCAAAACTCAAAGGCTTATCCAGACGGCTGCGGCGGCGTTCCAGTTCCTTCATCAACTCACGGTTCAGTTCATCACTGATGAGCGATTCAGAGAGCAGGGAATCATACTCCTCCCCTTCCAGCCGCAGAACAATCTGACGGAAAATCCGGTTTTCCAGCGCTTCTGAATAGCCGTGATAATGCAGCCGCAGCGTTTCCAACGCCTCGTTCAGCAGTTTGCGCTGGCGCTGCAATACCTCGGCCACAATCTCGCCAATACGCGGCCCAAGCGTTGGCTCCAGCCGCTCCCTCATGAAACGGGTCAGCGAGATGGACACGAAATGCGCCACCATCAGCATTTCAAACCGTTCGGCCATGCACAGCATAAGAGGCCGATCAATCCGCAGATGGTTGTGGATCCATTGCGCGGTCTTGAAGCGCAGTGAGGGGCTGAGCCGCCGCCGCAAGGCGCGAACATAGCCCAACCGCCCTTCAAGCCGTGCGCCATCAATGGCCGCTTCAGCACTCCGTAGCAGGGTTTCCATCACCCGACGGGAAAGCCCCTGAATGCGGAACAAATCCAGCAGAAGCGAGCGTTCCTGGCTGGCAATGGTAATCAGCGCCAGGTTCACACGCTGCGTATCACCCAGCGCCGTATCAAACTCATTGGCGGCCTGCTCTTCATCCGCCCGCCGATCAATCTGTTGCAAAACAGGACGTGTGGCATCGGTGGAGAACCCGAGTTCGTCCCCCATCTTCTCCGCCCGTTCCTTTACCTTATCCAGACCAATACTGAGCACCTGATGCCGCATGGCTTCATCAATAGGTGAAAGCTTGTCCAGCTTCAGGAACAGCACCAGAGACCGCAAAGTGGTCCCATTGAGCAGAAGCGTGATGAGCACGAACCCTGTGGCGATAATCCCGATAAAATGCGCCACGGGGGTAGAAACCCGTTCGTTCTCCGTCACAGCCAGCGCCAGCGCCAGTGTGATGGCGCCGCGCAGGCCACCCCATACCATGGTGACCTTGAACGGTGTGGGCACAGGCGGAGAAAGTTTGGTCATGGCCAGAAAAGGCAACAGCCCGAACACCACGGCCCCACGCGCGGCCAGACCGGCCACGCTGGCAATCAGGATAAGCACACAATCCCACCGGGTCATGCCCACCAGCAGATGGGGCACCAGCATGGAGGCCAGAACGAACACCAGAGAACCGGCCCAGAACACAAGCTGCTGCCACAACTGGTTCAGGAACAACCATGTCTGCGGCCGGAAGGTGGATGGCCCATAGACGGAAAGCGTCAGCCCGGCAGCGGCCGTGGCCACCACGCCAGATACCCCCAGAAATTCATCAGAAACGATATAGGCCACATAAGGCAGCGCCACCGTAAGCGTAATTTCCGCCGCCGGGGAACCGCCCAGTGCCGTGATCATCATGAGGGTCAACTGGCCGAAAACCACCCCCACAATCAGCGCGCCCACAAAGGAAATCACGAAGGAAATCACGGCCTCGCCGGGGTGAATGGCGTGGTGCAGCGTGACCGATGGCAGCAGGATGGAGAAGATGGAAATGGCGGCGGCATCGTTCAGAAGCGCTTCCCCCTCCACCAGCCGGGTCAGGCGGGTAGCGGCCCCGATGTCACGGAAAATACCAGCCACGGCGGAGGGATCTGTTGTCGCCACAATGGAGCCAAGCAGCAGGCAGACCACCAGCGGCATCTGGGCAAAAGGCAGCAATGCAAAGCCAATGGTGGCCGTGGAAACCACAACCGCCACAACAGCCAGCAACAACACGGTTGCTGTTTCATGCGCCAACCGCCGGACATCAATGGCCAGCGCCCCCTGAAACACCAAGGCAGGCAGGAAGATAAGCAGGAAGGCTTCACTGTTTATAGGGAAGTCCAGCAGCATTTCCGCCAGACCGTTCAGCGCCGCCAGATGCGAATTGCGCAGCGCAAAATCCGCCAGACTGCCGATAATGATGCCGACAATAGCCAGCAACACTGTTTCTGAAAGTTCAAGCCTGCGCGCTATGGGCTGTACCGCGCTTACAATAACAAGAAGAAGCCCAATGGCGAGCAGTACCGCAGCCAGACCCGTTACCGCCATGCTCTTTTAGCCTCTCCGTCCAGAATCGATCTTATTCTCAGCAGCCTCCCATATCGTGCTGATAAGGCACCAAAATGGCGGAGGCTCCCGTCTATTTTGTTTTCGCTTCTAACACGTGACCGATCGGTCAGACCACACCCGTTCATGATATTTCGCAAACCAGACAAAAACCTTATCACCTCATAGCTGCCTTCATCCCTAACGCAGCGGAAGCGAAATGGTCTCTTACTTGTGACCTGTCTTCTCAGAGTCTTCACCCTGCGGCGCACGTTAAGCGCCCCATATTGCTAAGGGCGCGGCACGCCCTCCGGGGTCTGGGCCAGAACAGCAAGGGGAAACCAGAACAATGACTTCAGCACCCACGATCACATCCTGTCCCATCGGTATTCAGGCCGAAGGCACCCGGAGGGAGCGGGATTCCATGGGAGAAATTGAAGTCCCTGCCAATAAATACTGGGGCGCGCAGACACAGCGCAGTCTGATCCATTTCTCAATCGGCACGGACCGCATGCCGCTGCCCCTGTATCATGCTTACGGCGTTGTCAAAAAAGCGGCAGCACTGGTAAACGCAGCCGATGGCCGTATGCCGCAATGGAAAGCGGACCTCATCGCCCGCGTGGCGGATGAAGTCACGGCTGGCAAACTGGATGACCATTTTCCGCTGTTTGTATGGCAGACTGGCTCCGGCACTCAGACCAACATGAACGTGAACGAGGTTATCGCCAACCGCGCCATTCAGCTTGCAGGTGGGGAAATAGGATCTAAAAAGCCCGTTCACCCCAATGATGACGTGAATATGGGGCAGTCGAGCAATGACTCCTTTCCCACCGCCATGCATGTGGTCACGCTTCTGGAAATAGAAGACCGGCTGATACCCAGCGTTGAAAAGCTGATTGAAACCATTCACAGCAAGGCGGATGAATGGATGGATGTGGTCAAGATCGGCCGCACCCATTTGCAGGATGCTGTGCCCCTTACCGTTGGGCAGGAATGGTCCGGCTGGGCCAGCCTTCTGGAAGACGCCCTGAAAAACCTGCACCACGCGCGGGAAGCCCTGTTTGAACTGGCGGCAGGCGGCACGGCCGTCGGCACAGGGCTGAATGCGCCTCCGGGCTTCAGCAAAGCCATTGCCCGCAAGATTGCGGAGCTGACTGGCCGCCCCTTTGTCACCGCCCCCAACAAGTTTGCCGCCCTGAGCGGGCTGGACGCCATGGTCCGCGCCTCCGCCGGGTTACGCGGGTTGGCGGTGCCCCTGCTGAAAATTGCCAATGACATGCGATGGCTGGCCTCTGGCCCCCGGTGCGGACTGGGTGAACTGAGCCTGCCGGAAAACGAGCCCGGCTCCTCCATCATGCCCGGCAAGGTCAACCCGACCCAGTGTGAGGCCATGGTCATGATCGCCACACAGGTGCTGGGCAATGACAATACCGTGGCCGTAGCCGCCAGTCAGGGCCAGCTTGATCTGAACGTGATGCGCCCGGTCATTCTGGCCAACTGCCTGCACAGCATCCGCATTCTGGCCGATGGCTGTCACAATTTCCGGGTCTTTTCGGTTGAAGGGACGGAGATCAACCGGCCAAAACTGGCCCAGTATGTCAACGGGTCCGTCATGCTGGTCACGGCTCTCAGCCCGGAGATCGGGTATGACAAATCTGCTGAAATTGCCCATATCGCCATTGAACATGATCTCAGCCTGAAAGACGCGGCTCTGAAATCCGGCTATCTGGACAGCGCCACATTTGACCGGCTGGTAAACCCGCTGGATATGGTGGGTAAAGGCACGGCTGGGGCCTGAACATCAGGCATCTTTTCCGTCGGGAAGAATACCGGTATGATCCCAGCATGAAACGTTTTGTATGCCGCCTTCTGGCTTTTCAGAGCNNGAGCTTGATGCTTGTCAGCATGCTGGGACTAAGCGCCTGCGCGGATGATTCTCGCCCGCAGCACGTCTATCATCCCCGCACCCACCATGGAGAAGGCACGCCGCGCTGGTATCGTCCTCCAGCATCTTCTCCCTCCTCTTACCGGTAAGGGGCGTATTTCATGCCTGGTAAACTGGTAAGGCTCGGAATTATTATCGTCACCCTTGCTCTGGGCATTTACGTGCTCAGCGGTGTGTACAAAAATTTCTCTCACCTCATGGTGCCGGATCAGGACACGCCGCCTGCTGTGGATACGAATGCCCCCAAAAGCCCATAGAGGCCGGAAAGGCCTCTGGCCGTTGGTTGGAAGGCCTGCCCATCGTCTTCTTCTGGGTGGAGGATGTGCGCTTGGGCTGCTCACAGCAGGCAGCCTTCACGCCCAGACACCCCAACCGAGGGAAGAAGGGCAAGTGATCTCCCCGTCCCTTCTCACGGCGCATCGAGGAGGCACCTTACGGTTGGTCGCCGCAGCGTCAGGCGGAACGCTTGATCCGCACATTAATTACTCTGCCAAATACATCAACCTGTTTGCTGTCGTGTATGACGGACTGACCACTTTCAAAAAAGTGCCAGGCCCAGACGGCAATACGGTTGTGGCGGATCTGGCGGAGGCCCTGCCTGCCCCGCAGGACGGTGGCCGGACCTATGTATTCACCCTCCGCCCCGATATCCATTTTTCCAATGGCCGGACTGTGACGACTGCGGATGTCGCCGCCTCCATGCGCCGTATCTTCCGGGTAGGCTCTCCTACCGCAGGATCATTCTATTCTGCCATCGTTGGCGCTGATCTGTGCCTGAAGGAACCTGCCACCTGCACACTCAGCGGTGGCGTGGTAGAAGACCCGGCACACCGGACCATTACCTTCCACCTGTCCTCACCCGATACTGAATTCCTTCAGAAGCTGGCTTTTACGCACGCTGTCATTGTGCCAGCGGATACGCCTGATCATGACATAGGCAACACGCCCATCCCCAGCACGGGGCCGTATGCCATAGCGTCGTATGATCCCAACAAATCCCTTGTTCTGAACCGTAATCCCGCATTCAGGGAATGGAGCGCGGAAGCCCAGCCTGAAGGCTATCCGGACACCATAACCTACAGCTTTGGCATTCCGGACGAAGCTGCTGTCACAGCGGTAGAAAACGGCCAGTATGACTGGATGGAGGGAAGCATTCCCATGGACAGGCTGGGCGAGCTGGGCAGCCGCTACACGGCGCAAACGCATGTCATGCCGCATGCAGCCATGTATTTTCTGCCCATGAACGTCAATCTGCCACCCTTCAATGTTCAGAAGGCCCGGCAGGCCGTGAATTATGCCCTGAACCGTAAGGCCATGGTCATTTTCTATGGCGGCCCCGGCATCGCCCGTCCCCTGTGTGGCATGCTGCCGTCTTCCCTGCCGGGTGCGACGGATTTCTGTTTCTACACCAAAGGCGCCTCTCCCGCCGCACCCGCTCCACGCTGGAGCGCCCCTGATCTGGAAAAAGCGCGCCAGCTTGTGCGCGAAAGTGGCACTGCCGGGCAGAAAGTGACCTTGATCACGGCCAACACCAGTGTGGACATGGCCATGGGCACCTGGGTGCGGGACATGCTGCAAAGCCTGGGCTATCAAGCCACACTGCGTCCGCTCAGCAGTTCTGTGGCCTTTAATTACATGCAGAACACGTCCAACAAGGTGCAGATTGCCCTTAAAGACTGGTCTGCCGACTATCCTTCTCCATCCAATTTTCTGGATGATCTGCTGGGGTGCGAGAATTTCCACCCCAATTCAGACAGTTCCATCAATATTCCTGGCTTCTGTGACAAACGCATTCAGGCGTTGATGGACCGCGCCAAGACAGACGTCTCCCTCACCCCGCAGCAGAGCGAAGCTCTGTGGCGTGAAGCCGATAAACTGGTGATGGAACAAGCCCCCATTGCGCCGCTGATTGAGAAAGACACCGTTCTGCTGACTTCCCCACGGCTGGGTAATTTTTTCTACACCACGGTAAACCAGCTCTTTTTCTCACAAGTCTGGGTTCAGTAACCTCCGCTCCGTGCGTTTATCCACAGAATCTGTGGATGAAAGACGGGATAATTACGGGAGGACACCGGGATGAGAGCGGGATAACAAAGCACGCTCTCCCCCACTCCTACCTGATCAGACACAATGCTCCCTCTCATAATGCCCAAAAGAAAGGCAATTACGTCGGCACACTCCCTCCTGGGCGTTATCCACAGAATCTGTGGATAGACCTCCGGACAACAGCGGGACGATTACGGGATGAGGCGGGACAGTTCAGCCCACAATTTGAAAAATTTCTTTTTATAAAATAACAATTAGAAAGCGGCGATGTTGGAATAACCTTTCCCCTACACTCCATCACCCCAACGCGTCCTCCACGCACAATCTTACAAAACAGCGAGAAATCGGATTTCACTCGCCTCAGATATTGCAAATAAGTCGCAAAACAAACATGGTGACTTACCCATAGGAGTGCGGCACGCGCTTTCTTGCCCGTTTTCACCTTTTTCCTTTCAAGGCTCTGCGTTGCCTCGCGTGACAGTTTCTCTTTCATGATCTTGTTTTTAGCCCCCCGCACACAGGTTGCTCTGGCCATTACATCCCGTGTTCTTGCAGGAGTGGGTGGCGGTTACCTGTCTTCAGCACTTCTGGCCATTGCAACAGCCTCTGTCCTGCCTCTCTCTCGGTCTGATGCCACCATTGTGTCCACGCTTCTGGCATTGCTGTGCTGGCCTGTCATGATGATGATGTGCTTCAGCACCCGCACCGCCACACGGGCATGGGGGCTCACCGTAATGGTCTGCCTCGCACAGGCCGCCATTGCTCTCCTTGCAGGATGGCGACCATGAAGCCCACCTTTCGCGCCTGCATGGCCTGGCTGCACACATGGTCCGGGTTGGTCATGGGATGGTTGCTACTGGTCATAACTCTGGCAGGTACACTCAGTGTTTTTCGGCCAGAAATCAGCACATGGATGCGCCCGGAACTCAAAGCGCATATGGCTGTCAGCCCGGATGCAGCAACACAGGCGGCCATACAGTGGCTTTCCACGCATGCGGCCCATGCCCCCACATGGTATCTTGAAGCCGCGAATAGCCGTGCACCTTATGTGCAGGCCTTGTGGGAGGATGGGCAAACCTATCAGGACCACGCTCTAGATCCGCAAACAGGAAGCCCTTCCCTTTTACGGGAAACACGCGGCGGAGAATTCTTCTACCGTTTCCATTTTGAATTACAGCTTCCCTACCCTTGGGGCAGATTGATGGCAGGCATAGCCGCCATGGCGCTTGTCCTGATACTCCTCACCGGCATTGTGGCCCATAAGCGTATTTTTCTGGATTTTTTCACCTTCCGCCCCAACAAGGGACAGAGAAGCTGGCTGGATGCCCACAATCTTCTTGGCGTGGTAGCGCTCCCCTTCCATCTGATGATCGCCTTTACAGGCGCATTGACGCTCGCCAGCATGTTTATGCCGTGGGGACTCACCACCCTGTATCATCAGGATTTTGCGGCGCTAGAGCATGATTTCAATCCAGCCGACATGGACCGTCCCGCTTCCGGCAAGGCGGGAACGCTGGCCCCCATTGGCCCTGTTCTGGCTGATATAAAACAGCGTTTTGCCCCAAATGATCTCATCCGCCTGACCATCAGCAACCCGTCAGATGCATCCTCCATCATCATGGCCGTTGCCGGACAGAACGCCTCTGGCGTGGGGGTAGAAACCCATACTCTCAGTTACGATGGCACAACAGGCAAGCTCCTTGCTGAGCATATAGAAAAACGGCCCATCATGGGGTTTTATCGCTTCCTGTATGGGCTGCACGTTGCCCACTTTGCGCCCGCCTTCACCCGTTGGCTTTATTTTCTGTCCGGGTTGGGGCTTGCTGGCGTGATTGCCACTGGCCTGCATTTATGGACACGCAAACGCTGCCACCGTGAACGTGGTCTTGGGTTCCTGCTCGTGGAGCGCCTGAATGTGGGTATGATAACGGGCACCCCCACCGCTTTTGCGGCCTTTTTCCTCGCAAACCGGCTTTTGCCTCCCTTTATGGCCAACCGCGCGCAAATAGAAATTCAGACAGTGTTTGGCGTATGGGCCATCCTGCTTCTCTATGCCGCCGTGAGCCCTCCCTCGGTGGCATGGCGAGACCTGATGAGTGTGGCGGCTCTGGCCTGTCTTGGCGTCACCTTTTTTAACGGCCTGCCTCTTACGTCCTTGCAGCTTGGCGTCGGCGTGACGGCATTCTCTCTGGCCTGCCTGTTTTTTTACACGGCACGACGCATGGGCCGATCAGCAATAGGTCAACCCTGATGCTTCTGCCCATTGCCTGTCTGGCGCTGATTGCTGTGTGCTTGCTGGCCCTTGCTACACCTCGTCAGGCTACAACGCTTTTTACGCCGCCACTACGGCCCCGGCATCAGTCACTCTTACGCACGGCCGGATTTTTCCTGCTGGGAGCATCCTTCTTTCTGTGCTGCCTTGCAGAAAACGCTGCACGACTTCTGCTCGCCCTTACAGGCCTGTTAAGCATCTATGCTGCTCTGGCAGCCCTTTGCTGCACAGCATGGACCCATTTCAGAAAAAACCCTCACTCACACCACACGGCAACGCGCCCTAAGCACCCACGCTGAGCAGTCATCTTTCACACCTGAAAAATGATCTGCAAAGACAGCATGAAAAGACGAAATACGCCTCTCCAATTCGCGCTCTATTGCTCGGGAGAAAGCGTCTTCAGCAACGCTTTATGAAAGGAAACCGGGTCCTGAATCTGAGGCGAGTGTCCAAGGTCCGGAAACAGAATGAGGCGCGCATGAGGGATCGCATTGGCCGCAGCTTTACCCAGTTCTGGATAATGGCCCAGTTGTTTCTGAACCTCCGGCGGGGCTGCTGCCTTGCCTATGGCGGTGTTATCCTTCGCCCCAATCATCACCGTTGTGGGCACTGAAATTTTTCCAAATTCATATACCACTGGCTGCGTATAAATCATGTCGTACAGCAGGGCGGAATTCCACGCCACAGTCTGCTTGCCTGCCCCACGATACATCCCCGCCAGCATCTGCACCCATTGTTCATACTCGGGCCGCCACTCACCCGCGTAGTATGTCTGCTTTTCATAAGTGCGGATGGTGTCTGCTGTTGTTGCCAGTTCACGCGCGTACCATTGGTCCACGCTCAAGGATGGCACTCCTTTTGCTTTCCAGTCTTCAAGTCCTATCGGGTCCACCAGCACAAGCTGCGCCGTCTGATCCGGGTACATCAAGGCGTACCGCACTGCCAGCATGCCCCCCGTAGAGTGGCCTATCAGCACCGGATTGGAAACACCAATACTGGCCAGCAGATCATGCGTATTGCGCGCCAGTTGCTGAAAACTGAACTGATACCGCTCCGGCTTGCTGGATTTGCAAAAACCGATCTGGTCCGGTGCAACAACCCGGAACCCTGCATTTACAAGAACCTTGATTGTCTGCTGCCACGTCGCTGCACAGAAATTCTTGCCATGCAGCAAAACTGCTGTGCGTCCATTTGGGGTTTGTGGATGCACATCCATGTAGGTCATGTGCAACCCTTGCCGTTGAGAAGAAAAGCTGTATTGCGCCACAGGATAGGGGTACATAAACCCTTCAAGTTCAGGGCCATACTGCACCGTTTCCGCATACGCCACCGGCTGCATAGCCATCATGCCAACACAGCCCCCCAGCGCCATCACACTTGTCAACTGCAACAAGGTGACACAGCAGTTTTTCTTCTTTTTCATTCTGCTTGCTTCCTTATCCCGGCCCATCTTCACCATACACAGACCCGCGCTTTACCTCTGCCGCTACGGCACAAACGCGCAATAGCAAACTCGTTTCATTTCTGCCCCTTCTCCTTTGATCCGATTTTCCACCGCGCCTTCGTCTGACTGAAAGATTTTTCAGGCAAACAGAAAAGACCGCACGATACCACGGGAAGACGCAGTCCCCTCTTTGTCAGGGGCACAGGATACCCGGCCCGCCACGTAGGCTAAACCAGTCAGAGTGAACGTGGGAATTGCCAAAAACAAAGGAAATTATACTGGAAAAAGAAGAGTGCTGTCCGCTGAAACTGCCCACCAGAAGCCTTTTGAGGAAAGCATCTGCGGCTTTATTTTCACTGATTTAAGAAGACGTTTTTTGTGTTTAAGTAGCGCAGAGAAAAATACTCAACACATCCGCCGTTGAACAAAAGCCCAATGTGCGCAACCGCACAAAATGCACTCAACTGACCTGAAAGATTTTTCAACATCGCCTGCTGTCAGGGCTTTGCGTCACTATTCAAACGTTGCAGCACCGCATCTCGGATACGGGCGGGAATGGGCACGTAATCCAGCTTGCGGCTTTCCGCCTCCCCCTCTGTCAGCCCCCATGAAAAAAAGCGGCTGACAGCCTTGCCGTGTGGCTTTGCCAACGAGGCCCGAGGAACCAGCGCATAGGTAGTGGTGACAATGGGCCAAGCCCCCTGTCCTTCCGTATTGCACAAGGAAGCCGTCAATGTGTCATCAGTCCACTCGGCTGAGTCTGCGGCTTTTGCAAAACTGTCTGCTGTCGGCACAACAAACTCTCCAGCCCGGTTCTGCAACTGCACTGTTGGCATATGGTTCCGTTCCGCATACGCGTATTCCACATACCCCACACTTCCCCGCGTGTTACGCACGTAAGATGCTATTCCGTCATTCCCGCGTGCGCCTGCCCCTATGGGCCATGCAACAGATGTCCCCCTCCCCACATTCTCTTTCCATTGGGGAGCGACCTGGCTCAGATAATCCGTGAAAACATAGGTGGTGCCAGAGCCATCCGCACGATGCAGCGGGGCCACTGGCAGATCAGGTAATGTCAATTCAGGATTAAGGGCGGCAATACGGGGGTCATTCCAAACGGCAATACTGCCATCATACAACCCCGCCAGAACAGGGCCGGTCAGCTTCAGGCGGCCCTCCGGCACACCGGGCACATTCACAATCACCACAATGCCGCCAATAGCGGTGGGAAACTGTAGCAGCTTGCCTTTTTCCAAGCGCTCCGGCGCCATGGGCGCATCAGACGCACCAAAATCCACCGTGCCCGCCAAGACCTGATTTTGGCCCGCCCCAGAGCCAATGGTCTGGTAATTGACCTGCACCCCGGTTTTGGCAACGGAATCCGAAGACCACGCCTCATACAAAGGAGCGGCAAAACTGGAGCCTGCTCCTGTAATACGCTCCGCCGCCAGAGATTGTGGCACCCCGGCCAGCCACACGGAGGCCAGTAGAGCCGAAAGGGGAGCAACACGCCGGACATTACGGCCAAAAGCCCCTGCACACAGCATCCTCATCCCTTTCTCTCCCTGCTTTTTATGGTTTTGCAGGCTTTAACGCCTGCACACCCGTTAACGCAGCACAGCACCTGTGGCTTTGGTAACGGCTGCCACAATCCGCTCGGACACAGCTTCCAGTTCCGCATCCGTCAGGCTTTTGTCCACTGGCTGCAACGTGACTTCAATACCAATGGAACGATGGCCTTCGGGCACATGCGGGCCTTCATACACGTCAAACAGACTGACACCCGCCACCAGGTTCCGATCCGCCCCACGCACGGCCCGCAGCAGAGCCTCGGCAGGCACATCACGCCCGACAACAAACGCAAAGTCACGCCTTACAGGCTGGAAGGCAGACAGGGATGGAGCAGATTTCTTACGGCGCTTGGGTTCGGGCACCGCATCCATCAGCACCTCGAACCCGACAACAGGCACATCAATGCCTTCTGCCTGAAGCAAAGACGGATGCAATTCACCAAAATAGGCCAGCACGTTCTTTGGCCCCTGACGCAGCACACCAGAGCGCCCCGGATGATACCAGGACGGTGCATCGGCTGTGGTTGTCAAAGCATCGGCACTTACGCCAAGCTGCGTCAGCAGTTCCAGCGCATCGGCCTTGGCCGCCCATAGGGAAACCGCACTGCTTTCCTGCCCCGGATAACGGGGAGTATGGCCTGTGCGCACACCAGCCGCCACCAGCGTCTGAGCTTTTTCAGAAAAAGCTGGGCCGACTTCAAACAGCCCGATATCCGCCCAACCACGTGCGCTGTTCCGCTGCGCGCTTGCAACCAGATTGACCAGCGGCGTGGGCCGCATCTGGTCCAGATCAGACGCAATGGGGTTCAGCAGACGCAGACTGTCTGGCGCACCGCCAAACCGCAACGCTTCCTCGTGCGAGACAAACGAGAAACCAACGGTTTCCACCAGACCACGCGCAGCCAGAATACGCCGCGCACGTGCTGCTCGCGTCTGTTTGGCTGTCAACGCCACGCCCGGCACCACACTTAGCGGCGGCAACGGAACGGCTGGCACACTATCCAGCCCTTTCAGGCGCAGAATTTCTTCAACCAGATCACTTTCCGCTTCAATCTGGTCAACGCCTTCAGCCGCCTTGGCCGCAACATCGGCAGCAATATCCGCGCCCTGAGCCAGAACGGACTTCTGGGCAATATCATTCCGCCAGGATGGTACGCTAACCCGCACGGCCGCGTCCGTCTGCTCCTGCACCTCAAAACCCAGCTTTTCCAGCAGGGTCACGCTCTCCTGCGGCGGCACATCCAGCCCACCAAGTGTTTTGACACGTTCAAAACGCAGCGTCGCGTCACGCTGCCACGCAGGTTGGTCACCAGCAGAAACAACCTCGCTGGCTTCACCACCACACACATCAATAATCAGACGGGTAGCGGCTTCCAGCGCGGCAACGGGAAGTGCCTGATCGACCCCACGCTCAAACCGGTAGCTGGAATCAGAAGAGACCCCTACCCGGCGCGCGCTCAGCGCAATACGCACCGGGTCAAACAGCGCACATTCCACAAACACATCGGTCGTGCTTTCATCCGCGCCTGATGCTTCGCCGCCCATGATCCCGGCCAGAGACTGCACGCCATTCGCGTCTGCAATCACGCAATCATCTGGCGTGACGGTGTAATCCTGCCCATCCAGCGCCCGGAATGTCTCACCCTCACCGTGGCACATCGTCAGGCGGCCACCTGCAAGCTTGTTCACGTCAAACACGTGCAGCGGACGGCCCAGATCAAAGCAGAAATAGTTGGTGATATCGACCAACGCGGAAATGGGCCGCAGACCAATACTTTCCAGCTTACGCCGGAGCCATTCAGGGCTTGGCCCGTTTTTCACACCCCGGATGGTGCGTCCGAGAACCCAGGGGCAGGCTTCCGGGTAGCTGTTCTCCCACACAACGAGGGAGTCAAATGTGCCATCCACCGTATCTGCCAGCCAGGGGCGCAAGGTGCCCAAACCTGCTGCGGCCAGATCCCGTGCAATACCCCGCACACTCAGGGCATCGCCCCGGTTGGGCGTGATGGCAATTTCAATCACCACATCATCCAGCCCGGCAAAATCAGCATAGGACTGGCCGGGCAGCGTATCGTCAGGCAGTTCGGCAATGCCGTTGCTTTCTTCACCCAGCCCCAGTTCCCGCAAGGAACAAAGCATGCCGCCGCTGGCTTCGCCACGGATCTTGCCGGCTTTGATGGTGATATCCAGCCCCGGCACATACGTGCCCGGTGGCGCGAAAATAACGGCCAGACCAGCACGTGCATTCGGCGCGCCGCACACCACCTGCACATCCTGCAAACCCGGACCAGCATCCACACGGCAAACCTGAAGACGGTCTGCATTGGGATGCTGCGTCGCTTCAAGAATACGGGCGGTCAGAAACGGCTCTATGGCCGCGCCACGGTTTTCAACGCCTTCAACCTCAAGGCCAATCTGGTTCAGTTTGGCGCAGATTTCAGCCAGCGTGGCGGACGTTTCAAGATGGTCATACAGCCAGGATAGCGTGAATTTCATGGCTTACACCCCCTCGTGCAGCAGCGCGGGCGCAAGCGGGTCAGACCCGTAATGGCGCAGCCAGCGGATATCACTTTCATAGAACGAACGCAGGTCCGGAATACCGTTCTTCAACATGGTCAGCCGTTCAATGCCCATGCCAAAGGCAAAGCCCTGCCACTCACGCGGGTCCAGCCCGCAATTGGCCAGAACACGGGCATGCACCATGCCGGAGCCAAGCACTTCAAGCCAGTCATCCCCTCCGCCAATCTCACCTGTACGGCGGGACCACCCGATATCCACTTCCATGGAAGGCTCGGTGAACGGGAAATAAGAAGAACGGAAACGCACAGGCAGATCCGGCTTATCAAAAAACACGCGCAGAAATTCGATCAGGCAGCCCTTGAGGTGCCCCAGCGTAATGCCTTTGCCCACCACAAGCCCCTCACACTGATGGAACATGGGGGAATGTGTGGCATCATGATCTGCGCGATAAGTGCGCCCCGGACAGATCACGCGGATAGGCGGCTTCTGCGCCAGCATGGTGCGGATCTGCACGCCAGAGGTCTGGGTCCGCAGAACGCGGGTGACATCCAGCCCCGGCGCGGGGGGCAGATAAAAGGTATCATGATCCGTGCGGGCCGGATGGTGATCAGGCGTGTTCAGCGCGGAGAAATTGTGCCAGTCCGTTTCGATATCCGGACCTTCCGCAACGCTGAAACCCATCGCCCCGAAAATGGCGGTCATTTCTTCCACCGCGCGCGCAATCGGGTGAATGAAGCCCTGTTGCACCGGCGGCGGCGGTAGAGACACATCCACACGTTCAGCCACCAGACGCGCTTCAAGCTCCGCAGCTTCCAGCGCCTTGCCGCGATCTTCAACAGCGCGGGTCAGTTCATCCCGCAGGCGGTTCAACGCCACACCGCGCGCCTTGCGCTCATCCGGGGCCATTTTCCCCAAGGCTTTTAACAAGGTTGTCAGGCGGCCTGATTTACCAAGAGTGCCGACACGAATAGCATCCCATGCCCGCAGGTCTGCGGCCTCAGCCAGTTCGGACAGGACATCCTGCCGCAGAATCTCAAGATCGTCGCTCATGAAACCTCGCACGAGGGAAAAAATACGCTACAGGGCGGATACTCTCTCTGCGGCGCGGAGAAAACCCCTCCCCACAGAAAACCAGCCAAAAGCCGGGGTGGCCACCCTACCTCAACCGCTGTTCAAACCATCACTGGCAATAAAAAAGGCCGCCCAGACTGGACGGCCTTTTCTAACACTTTATCGGCCGAAATTTCAGGCAGCCAGAGCGGCCTGAGCTTTCTTCACGATTTCAGCGAAGGTTGCGGCGTCATCAAAAGCGATGGCGGCCAGAACCTTACGGTCGATTTCAATACCAGCCTTGTCCAGACCGTTGATGAAACGGCTGTAGGTCAGGCCATGCTCACGCACGGCGGCATTGATACGCTGGATCCACAGAGCGCGGAATTCGCGCTTCTTGTTCCGGCGGTCACGGTATGCGTACTGGAGAGACTTTTCGAGCCGTTCCAGAGCAATACGGTAGTTTGTGGAAGACCGACCACGGAAGCCCTTGGAAAGTTCAAGAACCTTCTTGTGACGGGCGTGCGTGGTTACACCGCGTTTTACACGTGCCATTTCTCAGATACTCCTCAAACCAGCCCGTAGGGTGCCCACTGCTTGACGGTACGACCGTCCTGCGGTGTCATCACCTGTGCGCCGCGGTTGGTGCGCTTCATTTTCTGCGGGCGCTTGATCATGCCGTGACGCTTGCCGCACGGACCAGAGAGCACCTTGCCGGTTGCGGTGATCTTGAACCGCTTCTTGACCGACGATTTGGTCTTCATCTTGGGCATTTCTTTACTCCTGAAAGCTCGAAAAACGCGTCGCCCCATAAGAACGACAGAACACGGCCGGGCATGCCCCACAAGCCCGGACGCGTGTGCGAAGGGCCTCCCTTAACGGAAGCCCCTTACATTTTCAAGTCATCTCCGCGCAGGATTTTTCAGTCAGAGTATGTTATGCTCCATTCACAGTCAGGCCACACGCACCTGTAAAGCGTTATCAGCCGCCTCCTGCCACTGGGGGGGGCATTCCATGCCTTCATGGCATAAGGCACCTGCTGCGGGTTCCCCTTTTCATCATGGCCCCCGCGGGCCATCCTGCCGGGCAACCCTGTGCTTTCTTCCGCACTTTCTCCTTCGCGCACGGCCTGACCCATGTGCACAGAAGCGCAAAACAGTATTTAGCTGCGCGCTTCTTTTCACCTTTCATGCCCCATTGGGCGTGAACAACATTATGAGGTACGCCACTTTCATGACTCCCCTTTCCAACGCCACGCTCAAACAGCTTCCGCCGCAGGTTCTCACTTCTGCTTATGACCGTCAGAAGACCACACCCGGCATTGCACATCTGGCTGTTGGCAATTTTCACCGGGCTCATCAGGCGATGTATGTTGATCGGGTTCTGGCTCGTCCCGGCCAGCAGGATTGGGCGATTGTAGGCATAGGGCTACGCGATAATGAGCGTGAAACCCGCCGCGCGGCCATTATGGCCGAACAGAACGGCCTTTATACCCTTACCGAATTTGCAACGGATGGCGGCCATACCACGCGCGTGCTTGGCGCCATTACCGAGTATGTGCAGGCAGCAAAAGACCGGGCCGGAGCCATTCGTCGGCTGGCTGACCCTGCCATTAAGATTGTCAGCCTGACCATTACAGAAGGCGGCTATTATGTAGATGCCGATGGCCGTTTCATGCTTGATGATCCGGCCATTGCCGCTGATCTGAAACGGGATGTGCCGGAAACCGCCTTCGGGCTGGTGACGGAAGCCCTGCGCCTGCGCCGGGATAGCGGGGTTGGCCCCTTCACCGTTCTCACATGCGATAATCTGCGGGATAACGGTGTGGTTGCCCGCACGGCCTTCTGCTCCTACGCCAAAGCCCGTGATGCTGCTCTGGGAAAATGGGTTGCGGAAAACGTGACCTTCCCCTCCACCATGGTGGACCGCATCACCCCATCCGTTTCATCAGCAGATGTTACCCGACTGGACGAACTCAGCGGCGTTGCGGACAAGATGCCTCTATTTGCTGAAGATTTCACCCAGTGGGTTGTAGAAGATAATTTCTGCGCGGGCCGTCCGGAACTGGAAGCGGTGGGGGTAGAATTCACCAACGATGTGGGGCCGTATGAGCAGGTCAAGCTGCGCATGCTCAATGCCTCTCACTCCATGCTGGCCCTGCCCGGCCTGCTGATGGACTATCAGACCGTGCCAGATGCAATGGGTGATACCTCTCTGGTCACACTTCTGGAGCAGTTTCTGGCACAGGATGCCTCCCCCTTCATCACGCCTCCCAAAGGTGTTTCGCTTGAAGGCTATGCCCATCAGGTGCTGCACCGCTTCCGCAACCCGGCTGTGGGTGACCAGCTTCTTCGTATTGCATCAGACAGTGCATCCAAACTGCCTGTCTTCCTGACAGACACAGTAAAAGGTGTGTTGGGGGCCAACAAGGATCACCGCCGTCTGGCATTTGGCGTCGCGTGTTTCCTGGAATATCTGCGCGGCGAGACGGAAAGCCACAAATCCTACACGCTGTCTGAACCCGGGCTGCCTGATGCGGCAAAGGCTCTGGCGCTGGAGAGTGATCTGGCCGCAGGCCTGCAGATGCCGGTCTTTGCCGGATGGGGGCTGGATGCTTACCCCGCCTTTACAAAAGATGTGGTGGCTCTGCGCACCAGCATGCGTGAGCACGGCGTGCGCCACACCCGGAAAACGCTAGGCTTGTCATANAAAAATCTAGGCTTGTCATAACAAAACCCCTTCTCCTGAAAGGCTCCAGCGCTTTTCAGGAGAAGCACCTCCCGGTCCCCAACACAATAAAACGGCGTAATGTCACAAGCCTTGACTGCATGGCTTTCATGCAAAATTGGCCTTGTCTATATACGTTAAAACATAGATGCTGCGAAAATCAGCGGTTTCTTCTAACATTCTCGTGATCCAAATAAATCTTATTCATTTTTTGGCGCGCGAGAGCCGAACCTATGCGTTTATTTGCTACTCAATTCAAGATAAGCCTTATCTTTAAGAAATAACGGGCCTTTAGACTGCCGCCTGCCAACGCCAGGGAGGGAAGACTGCTGTGGCGGTCTTTCTGCGTATGGTGGGCGCTGTCTTTACTGGATTGGGGGTAGAGTGATCAAACGTCTCTTAGCCGGAGTGGTTGGAGCCGGTGTCCTGGGTGGACTCGGCTTCCTGTATTATGCGTGGTACCCGCCTATCGCCACAATTGATCCACCGGCGGCGAGCAGCTTCTCGGCGGAGCAGATTGAACGCGGCCGCATTGTTGCGGCTGAAGGTTATTGCGCGGAATGTCACACCCGCACAGACATGGGCGGTGGCCCGGAACTGGCGGGTGACTACAAGATGGAAACCCCGTTCGGGGCCATCTATTCCTCCAACATCACGCCGGACCCGGAAATGGGGATTGGCCGCTGGTCAGAAGAAGCACTGCGTCGCGCCATGCGTCTGGGCGTCTCCCGCAAGGGTGTACACCTGATCCCGGCTTTCCCGTATGATCACTTCACCAAAATGACGGATCAGGACATTTCTGATCTGTACGCCTATCTCATGACCCGCCCGGCCGTACATATGGCGCGGCGTCCGAATGAACTGCCTTTCCCGCTCAGCCTGCGCATTGGTCAGGCAGCCTGGAAACTGCTGTTCTTCACCCCCGGCATATACAAGCCTGATCCAAGCCATGATGCCTTGTGGAACCGTGGGGCCTATCTGGCGGAAGGCAACGCCCACTGTGGCGCGTGCCATACACCCCGTAACTTCATGGGGGCCGAAAAGAAGGGCTCCATGTATGATGGCGCGGTTGTGGATGGATGGATTGCCCCTCCGCTGAACGACAAGAACCCCACCCCCACCACCTGGACCGAAGACGAACTGTATCAGTATCTGCGCTTTGGCGTGGCCCCGCTGCACGGTCCTGCCGGTGGCCCCATGTCTCCTGTACCGCACCGCTTCCTGTCTCAGGTTCCGGAATATGATGTGCACGCCATTGCCCATTATTATGCGGACGTGGACCACGCTGCGGAACGCGAGAAGCATGACAAGGTCGCCCTTGCCCGTGCCATGGAGCAATCCAAGATTGATCTGATCGGCCCGAATGTGGACCCGGACGCCAAACTGTATCAGGGCGCCTGCGCGGCCTGCCATTACAATGCGGCCCCTTCCCCTGTGCTTGGTCGCCCGGATCTGGCGCTCAACAACGCCCTGTGGCTGGACGAGCCGACAAACCTCTTCCAGGTAATGCTGCGCGGCCTTACGGCTGAAGAAGGCCAGTCCGGCATTGCCATGCCCAGTTTCTACAATGCCCTGTCCGATGCCGACATGGCGCGTATTGCAGCCTATCTGCGCCGCACACGCACCACCCTGCCGCCGTGGACAGACCTTGAGAAGAAAGCCGCTGAAGTGCGCGAGACCGTCAAGACCATTCCTGTCAATTCTTCTCACTGAGACGGCACACGGAGCCAGACATGATTAAGTTCAAACTCAATGGCCGTGACGTATCCGTCGATGTGCCAGATGATACCCCCCTTCTGTGGGCACTGCGGGACGAACTGGACCAGACCGGCACCAAGTTCGGGTGCGGTGTGGGCCAGTGCGGTGCGTGCACGGTGCATGTGGGTGGGCGCGCCACGCGCTCCTGCATCACCCCTGTCAGCTCCATTGAAGGTGCTGAAGTAACCACCATTGAAGGCCTGCACCCGGAAGGCAAACATCCGGTGCAGGAAGCATGGCGTGACATTCAGGTGCCTCAGTGCGGTTACTGCCAGTCCGGCCAGATCATGCAGGCGGCAAGCCTGCTGAAGGATTATCCGGACCCCACGGATGAACAGATTGATGGCGTTATGGGCGGTAGCCTGTGCCGCTGCATGACGTACATCCGTATTCGCAAGGCTATCAAGAAAGCCGCTGCCGCCATGCGTGAGGAGACTGCATCAAATGGGTAAACTTGAACGCATTGCGGCACAGCAGGATCGCGCAGCAGGACGTGGACCAACCCGCCGAGGCTTTTTGCTGACGGCTGCTGGCTCCGCTTTTCTGTTCGGGTTCGCGCGGGAAGCCAAGGCCGCGCAGACTTTCCCCGCTTCTGCCGGGCTCCCCGGTGATGGCGCTTTTGAACCGACCATCTGGTGCTCCATCGCACCGGATGGCGTGGTGAACGTCAACGTCATCCGTGCGGAAATGGGCCAGCACACCGGCACCGCCCTCGCCCGGATCATCGCGGACGAAATGGAAGCCGACTGGGACAAGGTCAAGATCACGCAGGTGGATACAGACCCCAAATGGGGGCTGATGGTCACAGGTGGGTCCTGGTCCGTGTGGATGACATGGGATGTCTTCCGTCAGGCTGGTGCGGCAGCCCGTACGGTCATGGTGGAAGAAGGCGCCAAGCTGATGGGTGTTTCGCCCGCCAGTTGTATCGCCCGCAATGGCCGCGTGGTTGCAGGCAGCAAATCCATTTCCTATGGCGATATTGTCAGCCGCGCGCACCCCACGCGCACCTATACGCCTGATGAAATGGCCAAGCTGCCGCTGAAACCGGCCTCCGAACGTCGCCTGATCGGCAAGGACGTCAAGGCGCTGGATATTCCGGCCAAGACCGACGGCACCGCCATCTACGGGATTGATGCCAAGCTGGACGGCATGGTGTATGCGCGCCCCAAACTGCCGCCAACCCGCTATGGCTCCAAGGTTGTCTCTGTAGATGACAGCGAAGCCAAGAAGATCAAAGGCTATATCCGCTATATCGTTCTGGAAGACCCGTCCGATACTGTGCCCGGCTGGGTTGCCGTTCTGGCGTCCTCCTACCCAGCGGCCATCCGCGCGACGGATGCGCTGAAAGTCACCTGGACACCGGGCAAGACAGCCAATGTGTCTGAAAAGGACATTATTGAGCACGGCCGCAAACAGATTGCCGAGAAAACCGGTGGGTCCTGCGTGTTCAATGATTCCGGGGTGGATGAAGCCTTCTCGTCCGCCAAGCAGGTTTTTGAACGCACATATACCTGTGCCTCCGTGCTGCATTACCAGCTTGAACCCATGAATGCGCTGGCACGCCTGCAGGACGGCAAATGGGAAATCCATTGCGGAAACCAGTGGCAGTCGCTGTTCCTGCCGGTTATTGCCAAAGCCTTGCAGGTGCCGGAATCTCAGGTGGTCATGCGCAGCTATCTTCTGGGTGGGGGCTTTGGCCGCCGCCTGAACGGGGACTACGCTGTACCCGCAGCGCTCATCTCCAAGGCGCTGGATGGCAAGCCGGTCAAACTAATCCTGACCCGTTCAGACGACATGCTGTTTGACTCCTTCCGCTCCCCATCCATTCAGACGGTGCGCGTGGCGTTGGATGACCAGAAAAGCCTCAAAGGGTGGGAGCACCACGCTTCCGCTGGCTGGCCCACAGGCGTGATGGCTGCGGCCTTCATGGAAAAAGGAGCCGACGGCAAACCTTACGATCAGTTCGCCATTGCTGGTGCTGACCATTGGTATGATGTTGGCCCCATGCGGGTGCGGGCGCTGGATAATGATCTGGCTGACGCCACCTTCCGTCCGGGCTGGCTGCGTTCGGTCAGTTCCGGCTGGACGCCTTGGGCGCATGAAGCCTTTCTGGACGAACTGGCGCACGAACTCGGCAAAGACCCTGTGGACTTCCGCCTATCCCTGCTGACGGCCAAAGGCCGGAACGTAGGCAGCGCGCCTGATTCCGTTGGCGGCGCCACCCGTCAGGCCAACGTGCTGAAGCGGCTGGTGGAAAAATGTGGCTACGGTAAAGTGCAGTTGCCCGCTGATACAGCCATCGGCATTGCCACAACCTTCGGGCAGGAACGCGCCATGCCCACCTGGACGGCGGGTGCCGTACAGGTGCATGTGGACCGCAAAACCGGCGTTGTGACCTGTCAGAAAATCTGGCTAGTTCTGGATGCGGGCACCATTGTGGACCCCGATGGCGCAGCCGCGCAGACAGAAGGCGGTGCATTGTGGGGCTTGAGCATGGCGCTGTTCGAAAACACGGAAATTGTGAACGGCAATGTCCGGGACCGGAACCTGAACACCTACACGCCCCTGCGTATTTCAGATGCACCCGAAATCGACATCGAATTTGTGGAAAGCACTGAAAAACCCATGGGCCTTGGGGAACCGGGGGTCACCACCATTGGGGCGGCCATTGCCAATGGCGTCTTCAATGCCGTGGGCGTACGACTGCGCCATCAGCCCATTCGTCCTGCGGATGTGCTGAAAGGCCTAGCTGAGAAAAAATCTGCTTAAACCCAGCCTTTTTCTACGGCATGCACTATAAATGAAAAAAACCGGCATCCTGTTTTTCAGGAGCCGGTTTTTTTATCTCCTCAAGGAGTATGACCTCACCCTTCTGACGAAGTTTTCAAACAGTGCGTTGGTTTGCAAAACATGGTGGCTGCCCCGACAGGCCTAACCATCCCTCTGTTTCATAAAACGCATGATGGCCAATGCCCCCCGTTTTGATGCTCCCAGAACTGGATCTCCCAAAGACTCCTTCACAAGCTTTTCCTGCAAGGGGCGATACCGGGCATGAACCGCGTGGGCGCGCATGATGGCTGGCATGACTTCCTCTGGCTGCTCAACCACTTCCCCCAAATTCCAGTGCAGAAAATGCGGGTTGTTCCGCCAGTTTACGCCGCTGGGGTTCAGGAACACACAAGGCCTCGGCTTGACTAGAAATTCGTAAACCTGACTGCTGACATCCCCTACATAGATATCCGCATGGGCCGTGTAGGTCATGTCAATCAGCCGGTCAGAATATGTATCCACATGAATGGTAGGAGCATTATAACGCTTCATAAAGCGCGTTTTCATGCCAAGGCTTTTATGAAATGTCTTGATGTGCGGGGCCACAACCAGATTATAGCGTGATTGTGCCTGAAACCCCTTGAACAAAGCCGGCATGAAGCGTTGCAAAGAAGAAAGCTTACGCTTGCAATGGGCATTATAAAGCACAAAGGGGTTGGCGTTTGAAAATAACCCCACAGGGTAATCCTGCTGCATTGCGGCGCACACATCCATGCGCGGCAACCCAACAGTGGCATAATGGCCTTGCCTTACCAGATTTTTCTGAAGGCTGTATTGCTCAACTTTTGGCCCCGGCAGCAGAATAAAATCAAAATCCCGCATCAGGGCTTCATCATCCACCAACCGATCCCCTGCCCCATGCAGCACAAGGATCAGTTTAGGCCGGGTCACTCCCAATTTGCGTAAAATGCCCGCCGTATATTCGGTGGCTACAAGAGCATCATACTGGTTCAGTTCTTCTGCATTCTGCCGCAGCAGCATCAGCTTTACCCGATCCAGACGCTTTGCTGCCTCGTGCATTTTTATCGAAAAAGAACGTTCCAGAAAACGCATCTCCGGTTCTGGCGCATCCATTGCGCGGCTGATCCGCTTCAAATGCTCCTGCGTTTCCGGAAAGTTGTAGTAATTGACAACATGAACGCCGGCATAAGCCTCAAGCGCCAAAGCCAGAGAGGCGCCATGATAACACTGATACGGCTCGGCAATATAAAGGAACGCTATGTTCATGACGGGCCGAGCCTGCGCAGACCATTATGGAAAGCCGCGGCCATTACCCCGTCCAACCGGCTATATAATCGATACAAAATACGGCCCCTGATACACGACGCCCTCTTTCCTGCTTTCAAGCAGAAAAGAGGGGGCAAAAGCGTTTCTGCCCGCTCCTATCAGAAACAGGCAGAAACCGTACTCTGATTTAGGAAATTTTTTGGGGTGTTGCTGCGGAACGAATTGCCCGCGCCATGGCTTCTACCCCNGCCATGGCTTCTACCCCATTGCCGCGATTGGTGGACAACGCCTGCACCAACCCCAGATCCCGCAAAAACTGTGGGTCTGTAGCCAGAATTTCATCCGGGCTGCGTCCGGAATAGACACGCAGCAACAGCGCCACCAAACCGCAGACAATGGCGGCATCGGAAAGACCGGCAAAATACAGAATGCCATCTTCCTCCTTAGCCTCCAGCCAGACCTGGCTCTGACATCCCGGCACCCGATGGGCATCATCACACCAATCCTTGGGAAATGGAGGCAATTTGCGCCCCATTTCTATGATGTACTGATAGCGCTCCATCCAGTCATCAAACAGTTCCAGCTCATCACGAATGGCGTCAATGGCTTCGGCTGCGGTCTCTTCCGCAGGGAGAACGAACGGCGCCTCCATTACAAAATAAACCGGCTGAGATCACCCTTGCGGGCCAACGGGGCAACCTTGTCATTCACAAGCGAGGCTTCCACCACAATGGTTTCCCCCTTCCGGTCAGAAGCCGTGAAGGAGATTTCTTCCAGCAGTTTTTCCAGAACCGTGGCCAGACGACGTGCGCCTATATTTTCCACCCGTTCGTTAATATCCGCCGCCAGTTCAGCCAGAGCATCCACTGCGCCATCAGAGAAGGAAAGCGTCACACCCTCCGTCCCCATCAGAGCGGTATATTGCTTGAGCAAAGAGTGTTCGGGATCGGTCAGGATAGACCGAAGATCCTCACGGGTGAGCGGCTGCAATTCCACACGAATGGGCAAACGCCCCTGCAGTTCCGGCAGCAGATCAGATGGTTTGGCCAGATGGAACGCACCGGAGGCAATGAACAGAATGTGGTCTGTCTTCACCGGCCCGTATTTGGTGGAAACCGTTGTGCCTTCAATCAGCGGCAGCAGATCACGCTGCACGCCTTCACGTGAGACATCGCCCCCGCGTGCGCCGCCTTCTGCCGCGCGGGCGCATACCTTGTCGATCTCATCAATAAAGACAATGCCGTTATCCTGCGCATGAGCTACGGCTTCACGCGTCAGGGCTTCATTATCCAGCAGTTTGTCCGCTTCTTCCCGCTCCAGATACTCACGCGCGGCGGCAACCTTCAGACGGCGCTGCTGGGGTGTGCGGTTCATGAAGCCTTTCATCATCTCGCCAAAATTGATGACATTTCCGGGCATCACGCCAGGCATTTCGCCCCCACCCTGCGGCGGCGCTTCAACCACGGCAATATCAACCTCTTTATCTTCAAGGTCGCCATTGCGCAGCATGGTACGAAACTTGTTTTTGGTCTCAGCCGCAGCACCCTGTCCCACCAGAGCATCTACCAGCCGGTCTTCCGCCGCCTGCTCGGCCTTCACCTTCACATCACGCCGCCTGACATCACGCAGCATGGTGATGGAGGCCTCCACCAGATCACGCACAATGCTATCCACATCGCGGCCCACATAGCCCACTTCCGTAAACTTGGTGGCTTCCACTTTCAGGAAGGGAGCCTGCGCCAGCTTGGCCAGCCTGCGGGCAATCTCGGTTTTACCGCACCCGGTCGGGCCAATCATCAGGATGTTCTTGGGCACAACTTCCTCACGCAGTCCTTCACCTAACTGCGCACGCCGCCAGCGGTTACGCATGGCAATGGCCACAGCCCGCTTGGCGTCACCCTGCCCTACGATAAACCGATCAAGTTCCGAGACAATTTCTCTGGGGGAAAAGGTTGGTGCTTCCATCACGCTTCTCCCTTGCCGGTTGCCGTGCTGGCAGAAAGCGTTTCCACCCTGACGGAATGATTGGTGTAAACGCAGATGTCCCCGGCAATTTTCATGGCGCGGCGCACAATTTCCTCCGCATCCAGCCCGTCTACGGTCAACAACGCACGGGCAGCAGAAAGGGCGTAATTCCCGCCGGACCCGATAGCGATAATGCCATCTTCCGGCTCCAGCACATCACCGTTCCCGGTCAGGGTGTAGGAATGTTCAGCATCCGCCACGGCCATCATGGCTTCCAGCCGACGCAGATAACGGTCTGTCCGCCAATCCTTGGCCAGTTCTACACAGGCCCGCTCAAGCTGGTTGGGGTAGCGTTCAAGCTTGGCTTCAAGCCGTTCAAGCAGGGTGAAGGCATCCGCCGTGGCTCCGGCAAAACCTGCCAGAATGGACCCGGACGGGCCAATGCGGCGCACCTTGCGCGCATTGCCCTTGATGACGGTCTGACCCAGTGTCACCTGACCGTCACCTGCCATGGCAACGTCCGGGCCACGCCGAACACAGAGGATAGTGGTCCCGTGCCATCCGACGGGATCATGCGGGGAGGAGGCTGTGTGATCGCTATACATGGTAGAAAGAAATAGGCTTTCCTTCCGTCAGCACAAGAGGGGAGTTTACGCTGCCAGCATTGCCCGCACGTCCCCCAGCAGCGCATCCCGCGTGTAAGGCTTGTGCAACACCGTTACACCGGCAGGCAGAAGCCCCAGATCCGTATACCCCGTGACAAACAGAACCCGTAGATCCGGCCGCAGAACATGAATGCGCCTTGCGGCTTCATCGCCATTCATGCCCGGCATCATCACGTCCATCACCACCAGCGAGATTTCCGGCCTGCCCTCGACCATGGCCAGAGCTTCCGCCCCACTTGATGCCTCCAGAACCTCATAGCCAGCCCGACGCAGGAAGCCGGATGTGACACTCCGCACCCCTGTCTCGTCATCCACCACAAGAATGAGGCGTCCGTCCCCTACGGGCGGCAGCGTAGCGGCCCGTTCCTGCTGTGCTGGCAGTGGGGTCACGACAGAAGAAGAGGAGTCTTCCGCGTTCACATCCGTCGCCATGGCTGGCAGCCAGAGTTCTATGGACGTCCCCCCTCCCGGCACGCTTTCCACACGGACTTCACCCCCGCAATGGTTGATGAAGCCGTAAATCATGGAAAGACCGAGGCCTGTTCCTTTTCCAATATCCTTGGTGGTGAAAAACGGATCAAAAATACGGGCCTGCATTTCCTCTGTCATGCCCACACCGCGATCCATCACCTGCACCACCACCCACGCACCGCCAGCGGCGGCCGTGGTGCTCCGCCCAAGCAGACGCGCCGCCTTGCGCACTGAAACGCTGATAGTGCCCCCATCGGGCTGCGCATCCTGCGCGTTGATGCACAGATTGAAAATGGCCAGTTCAAGCTGCACTGCATCTGTCCAGACCGGCGGAAGAGCCTCATCCGGGATATCAAACTGCACGGAACCAATTCGGCTAGCGGCTTCCTCGCTGTTTGCGCCCAGGGCGGTTTGCAGGTCATCAGGTACCTGCCCACGCACCATGAAACTTTGCAGATCTCGCAAGATCTGCCCCACCTCCACCTGCTGGCAAGACAAATGGCGCGGACGGCTGAAATCAAGCAGTTTCTGCGTCAGCGCGCCGCCGCGCCGTGCAGCCTCTATTGCATTATGGAACAACCGCGCCACCCCAGGCTCCTTGGGCGGCTCAAGATCCATCACCAGTTCAAGCGATCCCATAATGGCGGTGAGCAGATTGTTGAAATCATGCGCAACACCTCCGGCAAGCGTTCCAATAGCCTGCATTTTCTGCGCCTGCCGTAGCCGCTGTTCCAGATTGAGCAGATCTGTCACATCCCGATCTATCAGGATGGAATAATCAGCCAGTTCATCTTTTCGCGGTTGTCCGGCGTCATCCGGCGCGCCCCCCAGTTTCATACGGGTGAGGTCATGCCAGCGGGCCTGCCCGTCCGGGCTGGTGAGCCTGAGAACCTGCTGGTCCCGTGCGCCAGAGGCCAGAGCCGCCTGCGCCTCTTCAAGGCTTTGCAGGCGTTCAGCATCAATCAGGGCGTCTTCTTTCTGCCCGATACAGTCAGCAGCAGAACGACCAAACTGCGCTGCCATTTGCTGGTTCAGGCGGATAAAACGGCCTTCTTCATCCTTGAACGCAAGCCCGAAGGGCAGGTTGTCCAGAAGCCCACGCAAGAGCCGTTGCTCGCACGCCAGTTCCTTTTCAAGCTCATACCGCCCCGCCGCCTGCGCCACCATAGAGAGCAGGGTTTCATCATCCCATGGCTTATAGGCAAAAAACGAAATCTTGCCCTGATTAAGAGCGGCCTCCACAGCAGAGATATCCGCATATCCCGTCAGCAGGATAGCGCCTGCGGACGAAACCATGCGCGCACGCGCCAGAAAGGCGTCCCCAGTCATGTTGGGCATACGCTGGTCGGAAATTATGACGGCCACATCCGGAGTCTGCTGAAGCAGGGCCAGCCCCTGCTCTCCTGATGATGCGGAAAGAACGTCGTACGTCTCCTCCAGCAGATCAGCCAGCGCGACAAGAATTTCAGGCTCATCATCTACAACCAGAACAACGGCTTTCCGGTCTGGCTCAGGCAGCGTAATCACTCCGCCTCTCCTCCACAGCCCTGTAAGGCACCCGCAATGTAAAGCAGGCACCACCTTTTTCCCGCGCGTTTGTCACAACTATACTCCCACCATGGGCCTGTACAACGCCGTAAGCGGTGGCCAGTCCAAGCCCGGTCCCTGAGCCTACAGGTTTTGTTGTAAAAAACGGTTCAAATATCCGTTCCTGCAAATTTTCAGGCACTCCGGGTCCGGTATCACTGATACGGATCACGTAATCCTGTCCCTCCTCCTCGCCTTGGCGGGGCTCGAGACAGGAGCTGATTTCTATACTGTCCTCTTCCACCACCGGGGAAAGATGCTCCTTGTTTTCACGCCGTTTTTCCAAAATGGCGTCTGCTGCATTACTCACAATATTCATGACCACCTGATTAACCAGTGCCGCCTGACAGAACAGTTCTGGCGGCGCATCCAGATGGCAGACAACGCGGATCTCCTGCCCGAGTTTGGGCGCAAGCAGCATCAGCACCATAGCCAAGGCCTCGGGCACATCCAGCCGGGTAAATTCGCCTTCCTCCAGTCTCGAAAATCGTCTCAGACTAGCCACCAGATCCCGCATGCGGGAGAGGCCGACAAAAGAGGACGCAAGACGTTCCTGGCTTTTGGTCAGCGCGCTTTCAGCCCCCTGCATGTCCCCTTCCCGCACGGCCTGCATGGCGCGCGTAATGCTGCGGTTCACCGTGCCTTCATGCGCCAGAACAAAAGCAAGCGGGTTGTTGAATTCGTGCGCGATCCCTGCTGCCAATTCCCCCAGCGATGCCATTTTGGCAGACTGCACCAGTTTGGCCTGCGCCTCGATCAATTTCCGGTTGGCGGCAGCCAGATCCGCATTCACACGCCGCAGGGCATCGGCCAGTGCCATACGGGCACGTGCGCTTTCAATATGCGCGTCTTCCCGCCGCATTTCATCCTGCAAGATCTTGCGGCGCACAAGGCTGCCAATACGGGCCAGCAACAGATCTGGGGAAATATCGGCATCCACCAGATCATCAATCCCCGTTCCGAAGGCAATGACCGCCAGATGGCTGGAAACCTGCCCCCGCTCCGCCATGCCCAGCACCCGAATACATTGCCGGTTCCTGCGCCGCATGGCCACTAATGTGCGGGCCAACGCCAGCCCATCAAAAAGCGGGCAGCCCAGATCCACCACCACACAATCCGATGGATGGGGACCAACCGGATGCGCCGAAAAATCCAGCCGGTCAGGATCATCTATCAGCTTTACGGATTCGCCATCCTGCTGAAGCAGTTCCACCAGCAAAGGCACGCCCGCATTACCGCCTCCCCGCCAAGACCACAGAGCACCGCCCGGGGCCGTGACCACCGCAACCGATGGCTGCCGGAAAACCGCATTTTCCCGTGCGGGCGTTTCCTCATCATAGTCCCGCAAGAGGGCGCAGATGCGAAACATCAAAAAAGCGGGGTCCCCATTCAGGGGGAAGCAGGCATCAGCCCCCCGCCCCAGAACTTCATGCTCCACCACGGCATCAGCGGCGTGTGTCAGCACCACAACAGGAATCCCTCGTGTTACGGAATTCAGGCGCAAACGCTGACAAAGCTGGCTGGCCGCCATATCCGGCAGAGAAGCCGCAATCACCAGCATATCCGGCAGAGAGGCATCAAACCCGTTAAAGGCTGCTTTCCCATCGGGAAACACAAGAACCTTGAAGCCACGCTGGCTAAACTGGGCGACAAGACGCTCGCTTTCTGCGTCTGCTACTCCCACAAGCCAGATTGTACACGACAAAAAATTCATTCCTGCTCCGCTTCAGGCTCACTCAGCCGGAAAATCTCCTTTGGTCTTTTGCAGCGTTCACCTTGCGCACGCTGTATCCTATTACTGATGCTTCGCCCTACTGGATAGAATTGGCCTCCCCCTGGAAGATACCGCCATAATCCTGTTTTCCTTTAACAAATTGCCCCGGCATCCGTCTGCTCTCGAATGCGTTATCACCCTCTGACCATAGCCGGTATGCGTGCCTTAGCTCCCGTGCAGACGTAGCCGGAAAACCACGCTCTATTGTCTTTTTACTGCAGCGGTGTGACCAGACCGCACGGTGGTGTATAGTCAGCACCATCATGTCTGCGCGCCTGCGGTTCAGGTTGATGCAGAAACCCGTATTACGCCCGAAGGAACTACAGGACCATGGACCAGCGCCCTAACGCCAATTTTGCTCGCCCTCTGGCGTTTTCCTCCCGCTCGGCAGACGGGTCTCCTCTGGCTTTCCGGCTGGTGCGCACCGGCATCTGGTCTGTCTGCTATTTTGCATTCTATTTCA
>VNJM01000825.1:196586-254157 GCA_008042475.1 Drosophila kanapiae
AGCAACTGGCGGAACTGTTTGCCCCCCTGCTGCTGATTGCCGGCGTGCTCTGGAAAGTTCTGCCTGCTCTGGTTGGAGCATTGTCCCACGCGGCCGTTGCGGCTGACCCTCAGGCTAAAGATGCGATCACCAACGTTGCCGCAGCCATCCCGCAACATATCCTTGTAGCCGGACATGACCTGACGGCGGGCGGTCTGATCTGGGATGGCATTCTGCTGATGGGCCTTGCTGCCGCAGGCGCCACGCTCGCTACGCTGGCAGGTAGAAACCTCTAAGCCATTTAGTCTAACAGCTTTCACCTCCCTCCTTGAAGGCTGGGAGGCGAAAGCTGCCTTCTTAGCCAGCCTGATGCAGCCGCCCCGCAGCGGGCCACACATGAACAATGGCATTCCACCAATGCCAACCGGCTACCAGAACAATGATCGCCACAATAAAACTGGCAATCCACGCGCGCCGCCAGAAAACGTCCCTCACCATCATATCCCGCAGGCTACCCGCGCCAGCTACCCGCTCGGCCACTCCGGCTCCAGCGGCCTTTACTTGCTGATAAGCTGATGCAGCCTCCTGCTGGAATGCACGTGTCGCACCTGTATGACCGGCTGGCTCTTTGACAGCCTCCGGCTGCCCAGCGGCAGGCTCTGCATAGACCGGCGCAGAAACGCTTTGCTCACTACCGACCAAAGGCTCACCGCGGACTGTCTCAACGGGAACCGCGTCTTCCGGAGGTGCCGGGATGGGTGGAAGCTCGGAGACAGGCGGCGCAACCGGTGAGGAGGGTTCAGTATGCTCTCGGGGGCGCTCTTCCTCTGCTGGCAGTTGGACTTGGTGCCCCTCTTCCGTTGCGTCTTCCGGGGCAGAAACCACTCTCGCTGGCTGAGAAGTGCCCCAAGCAGGTTTAGGCCACGCTGAGGTCACTGAAGACACAGGGGGCACAGGAGAGGCCGGTGGCTTCTCAGTTTCCTGCTCGCCCTTCGGTTCTTCTACAGCTTCCTGTGCGGGCGGCGCTGCCTCCGGTTTTGGAGCAGCCGGAGTAACGGCCTCAGGCTCAGGCTCAGGCTCAGGCTCAGGCTCAGGCTCAGGCTCAGGCTCAGGCTCAGGCTCAGGCTCAGGCTCAGGCTGCCGGGGAACGAAAGAGACTGCAACCTCTTTCGGGGTATCTTCCCCCACTTCTGCCGATTCAACAGAAAATTCTGCTTCTGGCTCTACAGGATGAGGTGCTTCCTCCTCAACAGGCTCTGCTGGCCGAGAGGGTTCGGCCTCAGAAGATGTGGGCGCACCAGCGCGGCCTTCAAAACTTGCAGGAGGCGAAGAAGGCTGGCGTTCTGTAACGGGCAGTGTGTTAGCCGCGTTCTGCTGGCCGGCTTCCTGAGACGCTGAGAAATGAGAGGGCGCATCAGACTGGGGCGCAGCATGGCCAATCTCTGCCTCGGGCGATGGTGCACGCGCGGCAACAGGTTCTGCCTGCGGCGTGTTATGGGATGCGGCCTCCTCTACTGGAAGGTCCACGCGCCATTTCACGCCGCAGGCAGAACATTTTAGCGTGTGCCGTTTGGCCAGTAGAGCCGCAGGGACCTGATAGGCAACGCCACATGAAGGGCAAACAATTCTCATCAGTACTCTCTGTCATGCCGTAGCTGTCATGGCACGCGCTATTCAGCCAATACCTTGCGCATCTACCTGAAAAGCAGCTTTCCAAACATCCTCTTTAATACAAGAGGCTGCCCTCCATGCCAGAGGGGATTTTACACAATCCCCGTTAAATCCGTTCTCGCCACTCTCTTTGCGGCTTATCATCGACAGTGCAGGCTGCTCTCCGCTACTATCAAACCCATGCATCACGTCGCCCAGATCACGCCGCGCCTCAGCGCCCAATCCATTTTTCTCTCATGATCCGCCTGCAGAACGTTTCATGGCGGCGGGAACGCAAGAATGGTGCTCCGGTCCTTTCGGGCCTGTCCTTTTCGGTGCCACAGGGCGGCTTTCGCTGGCTGCTTGGACCTTCTGGCGCGGGTAAAACAAGCCTGCTCAGCCTGCTGCATGTAGAAAGCCTGCCGACAGACGGCAGCATGGACATTCTGAACAAGACCGTAACGGCAGAAGCCCCACGCGCCGCATTGATGCGCCTGCGGCAGCGAATCGGGATGGTACATCAGAACTACCGACTGATGCCCGATCTTTCCGTGGCCGATAACGTAGCCCTTCCCCTACGCCTTCAACATCGCCCGGAAGAGGAAATAACGGATGAGGTGCACGCCATCCTGAAATGGGTGGGGCTGGGAGAACGCGTAAACGTACGCGCCTCACGCCTCTCTGGCGGTGAGCAGCAGAGAACCGCCATAGCGCGTGCCATTGTCCACCGGCCCGGCCTTATTCTGGCGGATGAACCCACCAATGCGCTGGAAGAAACACAGGCGCATAAACTGCTGGACCTGTTTGGAGAACTCAGCAGCATGGGCACAACCGTGATTGTCGCCACCCATAACGAGGCCCTGGTTCGCCGCCTGCCCCAGCCATCCCTCTACCTTGAACGGGGCCGGCTGGTGCGGGAGGGAGACTGACCCATGGCGCTCCCCTTTTCCGGCCGTAAGGACGGCCTCTCCCTTTCAGAAGCTCTGCCGGACAGAAGCCTGTTCATTCTGGTAGCCATGATGAGCTTTCTGGCAGCCCTCACCCTTACAGGTGCAACAGGCGCACGCGCATTGTCTGCCCGTTGGGCTGGCGGCGCGGCCCAATTGCTGACCATTCAGGTTTCTGCCCCGGACCAACCCGCACCGGCTACCGCAACGCCTCCTCAGAAAACGGCCACGGGGCCGACTCCCACACCCCCCCCTCAAACGCAAACACGGGCGGACGCCGTGCTGGCGCGCCTTTCCGCCTTGCCCTCCGGGACGCAGGTTCACAGACTGAGCAAAGAAGAACTTGCACATCTACTGACACCTTGGCTGGGGGATGCCAGCAACAGCGCGCTTCCTCTGCCTGCCGTAATAGAAGTGCGTCTGCCCGCCGGTGCAGCCGCTCCGGCAGATCTGGAGCAGACCCTCAACGCTCAGGTTCCAGGCACCCTTGTTGAACATAATGCCGAGTGGAGCACCCGGCTGCGGGCACTGGCTGATAGCCTGCTAGCCTGCGCCGCGCTGGCGCTTGCCACCGTAGGCGGGATTGCCGCCATGATTACCGGGCTTGCAACCCGCACGGGGCTTTCCACCCGCCGGGATATTATTGAAATTCTGCATGGGCTGGGTGCCACGGACAGCTACATTGCCGGACGTTTTGCAGGACGCACCGGCGGCCTTGCATTGGGAGGCGGCATTCTGGGCACCTTGCTGGCTATCGCGCCGCTTGTCTTCCTGTTCAGAATGGCGGCTCCGTTTGCCGTCTCTTCTCTTCAAACAGCCAGCACCGCCATGCCGGACTGGCGCTCCCTTCCCGGCATGTTGCCACAGGATCTGCTTATCGGGCTTGCGGGGCTACCGTTTGTTGCTGCCTTTATTGGCTGGATGACCACACAGATCATGGTCCGCATCTGGCTCCGCCGCATGCCATGAAGGCCTCCACTCCCCCCCAGAGAACCGCACCCCGACGTTCCCGCTTGAACCGCATGCTATGTGGTGGGGTCCGGTTGGGGCTGTTGGTGCTCCTTTGTATGGGCGTAACATTCGGCTGGTTTGCATATGATGCCCTACAGCCCGCCCATTCGGTTCCCCACACGGACGGCATTGTAGCGCTCACGGGCGGGCAAGGCCGCATAGACATGTCTTTAAGGCTGCTCCGGCAAAATCAGGCCGAGAAACTGCTGATCTCCGGGGTGGACCCACAGACGGGCCGTGATGATCTGCTTCCCCCCATGCCAGCCCCCCTGAAAGAGCGCATTACGCTAGGCTATCAGGCACGTTCAACCATTGAAAACGCGGCAGAAACCGCAGCCTGGGTTGCAGACAACCATATTTATACCCTGACCGTTGTAACCGCTGGCTATCACATGCGCCGCGCCATGCTTGAGTTAGGCCGTACACTGCCGGGCGTGACGCTATACGCATACCCCGTCAAACCGCCTGCGTTGGAACATCCACTGAAAAGCAATACACTCCGCCTGCTTCTGACAGAATATCTGAAATGGCTGGGGGCTCTGGCGGGCATGGTTCATAATCCCTCCAGAGTATAACATGCTACTCGCCAGCACGTGGGTCAGGCAACTTGCACTTGCAGACCAGAAACAGGCTTTCCTGCCTGCTGCCGTTCACGCCACAGGAAAACGCCAAAAAGGATCAGCCCCAGAAGCGGGCTGAATAATGTATATTTCCATGTTTTGGGAAAATACGAGACTGTTAATTCCCCCTGACAATGGGGAGGAACGGTGACAGACAGCAACATTTTTCTGTAACCTGACACGTCAACCTTGCAGGCCAACCCGTGGGCACTATACCCCGGCCAGAACTCGCGTGAAAAAACCATGGTAATGGCGTTTTTTTCGTCAGGGATCGCCAGTTTTATGGTGTTGTTTGCCTCCTTGGAAACAGAAACCGCTGGAGCGCTGGCATAGGCTAAAGAAGACGAATATGTCTTCTGGCTCATCGCATACATCATACCTCGGGGCCCTGGCAAAACCCTGCCAAATCCACAGCGTTTCACAGCATCCAGCATATTTCCGTTACCCAGCACTATGGTGCTGACACCAAACATGCTCAGCAGACACTGATTACCAAACTCCGGTATCTGCTGGGTTAGTTGCGGGAGGGACGCATTCTGATCCAGCAATGTGTGCGGAAGAGAATGCACCAGAACTTGGTCTATGTATTTCTGCCCGTTGGGAGAATAACCATTGGCTGTTTTCACATCATAATAGCCAAACTGAGAAGAATTGATATCTGCCAGTTCATGGGCATCATGATATCCCCATCCGGAAAAGGACATCACAGAACCGCTGAGATTAAGGTTTGAGAGATTTTCGAGTTTTTTGGGTAAATCAATCTGATACATGTATTTTTCTCCCACGCCAGACAACGTGAAAAACATGATCAGAACACTTGCCAACGGCACCACAAAAAGAGGGAGAGACGTCTCTGTCTTGATGGCCTGTTTTTTGATGAAAAACAGATAGGCGCACAATACCAGAACCAGGCTGAAAAAATCAGCCATTAGCAGATTTTTAAATTCAAACGCACAGATAGAATAAGATATTATTGCTGACACTATCAAAAAATAAAAAAACGCTCTTTCTCTTCCTTTGGTCACCACTATTTCAAAACGGTCCAGAATGTAGAAGGAAATCACATTCACCATAAGCGTGAAAAAAGGGAGAAAGCGTATGGAGTACCGTAACATTCCCGATTGCGACGGCATCTGGCATAATATTAAAAACACCACTGAACAGGTGAAGAGTATTTTCAACACCGGGTCATTCAGCTTTATCTTTGAAAAAAAGACCGGAAATATACAGAAGACAGATGCAAACCCAAACGCAACGCAAACGGCTCTGTATCCACCAAAATAATTCATATGCTCGAAATATGTTGGGGAAAACGCAAACAGCATTTGGGTAAGGCTTGGTACCAGAAAATTGTTCAAATTATCCCAACCGGAAGGCCTTACAATAAAATCGCGTAAATACAGAAATTCTGAATAGACGGGAACGGCGCACAGCCCAGCGCACAACGTTGGAACAACCAACGCGATGTTTTTCTTGAAATTCTGCCTCATGACAAACGCCAGAGAGCAGACACCTATGACCAGATAGCCAATAAACCCATGAGGCCACCCTGATAACAAAAGCAAAAAAACTGAAATGAAATTAAAAACATAACTGCTTAGAGAACGTTCTTTTAAAAGAAAAAAGAAAGATGCAACCGACAACATGGCAAGGGCATGTCCATTGGCGGCGTTCCACCATGGACCAGCGTACTGGTATAAAAACATGGCATTTGCAGGCAGGGAAAACCCCAAAAGCACTGAGATGTTTTTCTTAAGCCCCAAAGACTGACCTATAATATAGCCGGCAACAACCAATACAAAAATATCAAGGACAGCAAAAAACACGCCTGTTGAGGTAACAAGGGTGTTTGATGAGGTGATAAGAGAAGCCACTATGTTGTGCGGTGCAAAAATAGCGCGTTGCAGTTCCACCATGGCGTTGCTGCCAACCAGAATATTCTTGGCAATGAAGGGTATCTCCCAATTCCGCCAGGACTCTCCATATTGCCGCATGAACCCCAGATATTCATTCTGGGAATCATCTTCTGTAAAAAAATATGGATTATTTAAAGTTGCAGCAGCAACAATCACAATCGAAAATATAAAGAAATAAAAATATACGTTTATATTTTTTAAAAAACGCATAAAATTCTCCGACACATTATTATATCTATTTTTGAGGACCATACACACGCGGTTGCCGGACGCAAGATAACCGAACTAAAAATACTCTATCAAAAAGAGGCGTCCATTTTCTGGGAATAAAGTTTGATTATAAAATAATCACTTATGCCTTTTTACTTTAAAGGGTTCGAGAGAGCAGCCATTTACAGCCGCACTCCCTCACCTGAGCCGTTGTTACCGCACCGCCTTCAGAACAGCCGCATGATACCGTATGTGATCAGCAGCAAAGCTCTGCACAAACCAGTATGAGTGATCATATCCATCATGCTCGCGCAAGGTCAGAGCCTGACCGGCTGTTTGTGCCGCAGTTGCCAGATGCCATGGTTGAAGTTCGCGTTCCAGAAACTGGTCGGCCTTTCCCTGATCAACCAACAATGTGGAGGGGTGAGTATGGCCATCCTCCAACAGGCACACGGCATCATACGTGCGCCACGTTGCGCGATCTGGCCCAAGATAATTGGTGAAGGCCTTCTCACCCCACGGCACCTCGGCGGGGTGCACAATGGGGGCAAAAGCCGAGACAGATTTCCAGAACTGCGGAGCCCGCAATCCATGCACAAGCGCTCCATGCCCTCCCATGGAATGCCCCGTGATACCACGCCGCGCACCATCCAGCGGAAAATGAGCCTCTACCAACCGGGGCAATTCTTCACAAATATAGTGCCCCATTCGGTAATGCTTCCGCCACGGCTCCTGTGTGGCATCCAGATAAAATCCGGCTCCGGTTCCAAAGTCCCAGTCTGTATCTTCTCCCTCAACGCCTGCTCCGCGGGGAGATGTATCCGTCGCCACAAGCGCCACCCCTAATCTGGCAGCCTCCGCCAGGGCATCCGCCTTGATGAAAAAGGTCTCTTCCGTGCAGGTCAGTCCGGCCAGCACATAAACAACGGGCACCGGGTTTGCGGTATCTGCACCGGGCGGCACAAACACGGCAAAACGCGCTTCAAGCCCCAGAACGTTTGACTGATGGGTGTAGAAACCAACCCGTCCACCATGACACACATGCTCCGAGCGCGTCTCGATTGTTGTCACCACCCTCTCTTCTCCCTTATTCTCGTCCTGTCGCGCCATGGCTTGATCCTTGTGCCACGTATTCCGTCCCCGCTCGTCCGGGCTGGAAGGCGGAGCAGGAGCCCCTTCCTGTTTTTTGCAGCATAGCAACTCACAGGAAAATCTGTTTCCATCATTTTCGTGCCACACTGAGCATGAACAATGTCTTAATGAACACGCTGAACGCATGACAAAGCTGTAACATGGACAGAATGCGCCCCTTCAGGCAGGAAACCGTAAGCGTCCTTCCAAGTTACTGTGTCTTCTTTTGAACCATAACAACCATAATGGAGACTATCTGGATGATCGTTGACCAAAGGATCGGCTTGCGGATTATCAGCAAAGAGATCCTGGGGGTATTCCTCCTCATGGCAGCATGGGATTGTGTCGTGGTTGTCCTGTTTCAGGTATTCCATCAGGAATGGATGGAACTTCCCAGCCTTCCCACATCGCTTATCGGCTCTGCTCTCGCCCTCTTCATGGGTTTTCGCAGTAACAGCGCCTATGCCCGTTGGTGGGAGGCCCGCACCTTGTGGGGGTCCATTACCAACAACTGCCGCTCCTTCAGCCGTCAGGCAGGGACATTGCTGGGTGATCGACCAGATCTGATGTTCGGCATTGCCGCCTATCCTCATGCCCTGCGCGGTGCATTGGGGAATGTTGATGTCTCGACTGATGTCAAACGGCTGCTCCCACCCAACATGCTCAAGGGCATTGAAGGCTGGCGTAATCAGCCCAATGCCATTCTCTACCAGTTGGGGCTTGGCGTAAGCGAGGAAGTGGCCAAAAAAGGCATTGATGGCGCCGTACATGGGCAAATAGACCGTATTCTGTCTGATCTGGCCAACGCTCAGGGTGGACTGGAACGTATCCGCAATACGCCGCTTCCCATGCAGTTTTCCGCCCTACCGCGTGCACTGGTAAACATTTTCTGCATTATCCTGCCTATCTCCATGGTCCAGACTCTTGAATGGATTACGCCACTGGGGTCTTCCCTTGTGGGTATGCTGTTTCTGGTGCTGGACAAAAGCGCGAACGATCTTCAGGAACCCTTCGCCAGCACACCGCATGCTCTGCCCATGGCGACCATGGCCCGCACCATTGAAATTGATACCGTACAACCTACAGGCCTTGGCTCTCCGCCGCCGCTCACCACCATCAAGGGCATTCAGTCCTGAAAGCAGCATCACGCGTCCCCAAGGCCCTGTCTGCCCTTATGGAAGACAGGGCCACGAATTTATGGTATAAGCCTTGGCTATGAGCACATTCAGAACCACCCCTAAAGGCGGCGTGACAGATGCAATGGCACGCACGGCCGCAGCAACCACCGCAGCCCAGGCCAAAACCAAGATCAAGGACGACGACCCCTTCCAGGAGGGTGACGCCATTGTCTATGCGGCCCACGGCGTAGGGCGCGTGGACCGTATTGGCGTTGATGAAATTGCCGGCACGAAGCTGGAAGTGATCCAGATTTCCTTCCCCGGCAACCAGATGACGCTGCGTATTCCGCTAACCAAGGCCCGCAAGGCCGGTTTGCGCAAGATTGTCTCACGCGAAATTGTTGACAAGGCCATGTCCATTATCAAGGGCAAGCCGCATGTCAGCAAAGGCATGTGGGCACGGCGTGCCGTTGCCTATCAGGAAAAAATCAACTCGGGTGATCTGGTCCAGATTGCAGAAGTACTGCGTGACCTGCGCCGCAATGTGGACAGCCTGGACGGCAGCTTTAGTGAACGCAAGCTGTTTGAAGCCGCACAGGAACGTTTTGTGGCCGAAGTTGCAGTACTGGAAAAGAAAGACCCGGCGGATGTTCTTTCTTCTCTGACCGAAGTTATGAAAGCAGCCTGATACGGCCTCTGTCATAATCCTGAAAAACCCGGCTGGCATGCTGCCTTGCCGGGTTTTTTCTTACCTGCTTCTGTTTTGCTTTCCCGCAACGCATCTGGACGATACATAAGAGAACCATGACGCGCCCTGCTTCTTCTCCCACCCTGAGCCATCCTGACCAGACCACGCTTCGTCGTGCCCTGAGCGAGATAAAAGCCGGTCATTTCGAGGCTATGCTGGCTGTTCTGCAACCCTACGCCAAGCTGGATGAGCCGCAGATACAGACCCTGCTCGGCCTGTGTTACGCGGGAACGTATGCCCCACGGAAAGCTGCGGAACTTTTCTGCGCGACCGCCACCAAAAATCCGCTGGCGCAGCATCCGTTGCAGGACCTCAGCGAGATCATGGTGGCGCTGGACCGTCGGGAAGATGTGCTGCCCGTGTGCCGGGAAGCCCTGAAACTCACCCCCAAGGATGCACGAGTGCTTGAAGCACTTGGCGGCATGCTGGGCCAGATGGGGCAGTTTGACGAAGCGCTGGAGGTGCTGCGTGAAGCCGTTGCTCTGCGCCCAAACAACACACTGGCCGCCAATCTGCTGGCTATGGTGCTGGCAGAAAAAGGGGATATGGAAGGCGCGCTGGACGTTCTTCAGGCTGTTAAGGAAGAACACCCCGATCACGCGGGGACATTGTCCAATATCGGGTGCGTTCTCTCCAACATGGGGAAACTGGAAGAGGCGTTGGATTTCTACCGCCGCGCCATTACTTACCGCCCGACCAATGCTCAGATCCGCCTGAACCACTCCATCACCCTGCTCAAGGCAGGCCGTTACGCTCAGGGATGGGCCGAGCATGAATGGCGCTTCAAGCTTCCCGGCCATACCAGCCTGCCACCTGAACAGCTCATGCCCTCGCTTGGTCCGAACACGGATATCCGGGGCAAGCGTATTCTCATCACGCAGGAAGAAGGGTTGGGCGATACATTAATGTATCTGCGCTATATTGAACCCTTGGCCCGGCGCGGAGCCATTCCCCATTTGTGGGTGCCGGATACGCTGGCAGACCTGTGCCGCCGCGTAACTGGCGCCATCGAAGTGCAGGTTGGGGGCGATGTTCCGGCTTATGACTGGCATTGCCCCTTCATCAGCCTCCCCCGCGTTTTTGCAGCCACGGAAGATGCAATGGGCGCTTCTGTTCCGTATCTGAAAGCAGATCCGGACAAGATAAAATATTTCTCCACCTTTCTGCCACGCAACCGCAAGCTGAATGTGGGGTTGGTATGGGGCGGCGCACCGCGCCCCAATCTGGTTGGCCCCTACATGGTAGACCGCCGCCGTTCCATGAATCTGCACACGTTGGCTCCCCTTGCCGCTGTGCGCTGCATCAACCTCATCAGCCTGCAAAAAGGCCCCTATGCTGAGCAGATGTTGGACCTACCGGAAGATATGGTGCTGTATGATCCAACGGATGAATTGCACAGTATGGATGATACGGCAGCCCTCATCATGTCTCTGGATGTTGTGGTGTCTGTTGATACGTCCTGCGTGCACCTTGCCAGCGCACTGGGCAAACCTGTGCTGATGATGGACCGCTATGATAATTGCTGGCGGTGGCTCCATAATCAGACAACCAGCCCATGGTATCCGGACCTCCGCATTATTCGTCAAAAAGCCCCCCGCGAATGGGACGGCGTTGTGCAGGAAGTGGTTCAGAGCCTGACACATATGGTCAAACAGAAACGGACCGGAACCAAGGCTCGGTGATCTCCTTCGCTCACCATTCTTCCAACCATCAAAAAAGGCGCCTCCTGCCGGAGAGCGCCTTTTTTATTAGCCCGCCAGCCCGAAGCTGACGGGGCCTGCAGGTGATCTTTTAGCCGGAAACATCAGTCTTCAGGCTGGAAGGCGCAATGAGCTTTGCGCCACTTCCATTACCAATCACTTCAAATACACCCAGCGCCCGGCGCGTGCGCCCGTTGGGCTGCAAGGTGAACGGACCATCCACACCTGCAAAGCCTTCAGGCCGTGTCAGCACATCTGCGGGGTAGCCCGATGGGGCAACCTGAGAGACGGTTTTGGCCACCATGGCGGCGTCATACGACAAATCAGCCAGAGGCCGCGGCATATGGTGATTCCGCGCCAGAAAACGGCTGGCAAATGCCTGACGGGAAGACGGGTCCGGTGCCGCATACCAGGCCCCCTTCAGTGCTCCCAGCTTGGTGGCAAAAGCGGACCACAGACCCGGCCCCATAATCCGTACGTTGCTGGCAGTAACCTGACTATCATTCAGGGCGGTAATGACATTTTTCAGCCCAAGCCCCGTATCCCCCAGCAGCAGGGCATCAAACGGAGGAGGAGAAAATGCAGCCGCCGGGGGTGCTGGTGCCGCAGAAGGCGTAGCCGCCGTGCTTCCATCGGGTTTCAGGGCCGCGGCAAGATCAGACGGCAAGGGCTTTTCAGCATCCGCCACGGCATCGGCTGCGGGTGCACCTGTATTGGGTGTTGTGGTTCCGGAGGTTGCGCGGGATTCTGAAAGACGTGTGTCATAAGAGGAAAGCTGACGCATCTTCTGCGTAATACTGTCCACACTGCCTGTATGGTACAGAATGGCAGGCGCATTCAGCCCCTGATCCTGACATGCCGTAACAAGGCCATTCCCCAAAGCGCGACCCAAGGGATTATCCGGCAGCAGCGCTGCAAAACGATGACGCCCTTCCTTGCGGGCGAGTGCGACAAGCCGCTCCACCTGATCTTCCGGCGTAATGCCCATCACCCATACGCCTGCACGCGCCTGAGAGACATCACTGGTAAACGCCAGCACAGGCACGCCAGCATTCTGTGCGGCGGGAGCTGCCGCTGCGGTATCACCGGCTGTCAACGGGCCAAGAAGAATACCATCCCCTGCGGCCAGCGCGGCAGACGCGGCAGCCGCAGCCCCACCAACCCCGGCAGTGTCATGCACATCCATGGTGGGCGCGCCCGCAGCCGGAGCCGCAGTTGCCCCAGCGGGTGCAGGCGCATCGCTCAGGGCAAGAGCCGCGCCAGAAAGAAGTTCACGCCCCAAGCCAGCGTTCGGGCCGGTCAACGGCAGCAATACACCAACCTTATGGCTTGCTTTTGGAGCCTGCGCGCCAGATCCTGCCGAGCCAGACTGATCCGCGCAGCCTGCCAGCATAAGCCCCACCGTGCCCAAAACAGCCATTCCGGCCTTGCGCGCCGCGCGGTTTGCCGTCAGACCACCCGTGGGTGCTCCAGACAGGAAAGAATAGGCGCGTGTCATCATCCAGTTCGTCCTCCGAAAACAACCGGTCTGAGGCACAGTGCGACCGGGACAGTCTCCTCCATAGCGAAGGAAAAGCCTCAAGTCATGCCCCGCGTGCGTTCAGCCTGACTCTGGTGGCAACGCCCATTGGCAATCTGGGAGATTTCAGCCCCCGCGCGGCACAAGCGCTGGCGGAAGCTGATCTGGTGTTGTGTGAGGATACCCGCACAACAGCCCGCCTGCTTTCCGAAAACAGCATTTTCGCCCGCACGGAAGCCCTGCACGAACACAATGAACGCCAGCGTGTGCCTGCACTGATAGAGCGTTTGCAGAACGGCACGCGCATTGCCCTTGTTTCCGACGCGGGCATGCCTTTGCTGTCTGACCCCGGCTACCGGCTGGTGCGCGCCGCCATCGAAGCCGATATTCCGCTGACCGTCATTCCCGGCCCCAATGCGGCATTGACGGCGCTGGTGCTCTCCGGCCTGCCCCCGCACCCGTTCATGTTTGTCGGCTTCCCGCCGCCACGCTCCGCCGCCCGGAAGGAGGCGTTCGCCAAACTGCATGCCGCCGAGCGCGCCGGGCTGGCCGCCACCCTTATTTGGCATGAAGCCCCCCACCGGCTAGCTGAAACACTGGCGGACATGGCCGAGATTTTTGGTCCTACCCGCCCCTGCGCCGTGGCACGCGAACTCACCAAACGGTTTGAGGAAGTCAGGCGCGCGCCGGTAGCTGATCTGGCCGCCTTCTATGCCGAAACACCGCCACGCGGTGAGATCACCGTCCTGCTTGGCCCTGCCGAAGCCGAAGAAACCAGCGCGGATGATCTGGACACGACACTGCGCTCCCTACTGGAAACCCACTCTGTAAAAGACGCAGCCGCCCTTGCTGCCACCGCCGCAGGCCTGCCCCGCCGCACGGTTTACGCCCGCGCACTGGAACTGGCCGCAGAACGAAAAGCCCAAAATCAACCCTAACAAGGGGAACGAAAGACCCATCGGCAAGGGAACATCCAACAAAGGCAGCCGTGGCCCCCTGCGGCCCCTAAAACCACCTTTAGCGGTTCGCGGCTACAGCTTCCCCGGCGGCGTGGCCGCTGGCCCATGCCCATTGAAAATTATAGCCGCCCAGCCAGCCGGTAACGTCTACCGCTTCGCCGATAAAATACAGGCCGGGTACCTGTTGGGCCTCCATGGTTTTGGAGGAAAGCGCGCGCGTATCCACTCCGCCGCGCGTGACTTCCGCCTTGGCAAAGCCCTCCGTGCCCGTTGGGTGCATATCCAGCCGATGAATATGCTCGGCCAAAGCGCGAATGGTTTTATCTGCCCACTCCACCACAGGGCGATCCGGCGCATACTGGCGCGCCAGTTCCTGCGCCAAGCGCTGCGGGAACCAGCGGCTCAACACAGCAGGCCCGCGCATTTTGCCTTTGCTGGCCTTGACCTCCGCCAGCAGGCGGCCACTGTCCTGTCCCGGCAATAAATCAAGCCGCACGGGCTGCCCCACCTGCCAGTAGGATGAAATCTGCAACAAAGCAGGGCCGGACAAGCCGCGATGCGTAAACAGAAGCGCTTCTTCAAACGCCACTTTGCCGCAGGATGCCTTGACCGGTAGGGAAACCCCGGCCAGTTCCTTTACCCAGCTTTCCGTGCCCGCGCCGAATACCAATGGCACCAGTGCAGGTTCTGGTGTGATGACTGGCAGACCAAAATGCCGTGCCACGTCATACCCAAACCCGGATGCCCCCAGCTTGGGGATGGACAGGCCACCCGTTGCCACAACAAGTGCAGCAGACGTGAACTCTCCTGCTGACGTCCTGACCCGAAATGCCTCGGCACGACTGACGTCCGCCACCCGCACATCCGTCAGCAAGCGCACGCCTGCCGCATCACATTCGGCAAGCAGCATTTTGACAATGTCACTGGCGGAATTGTCGCAAAACAACTGGCCGAGCTTTTTTTCGTGCCACGGAATTTTATGGGTTGCGAGCAGCGCCAGAAAATCCGCCGGGGTGTAGCGGCTCAGAGCAGAACGGGCAAAGTGCCTGTTCTGGGACAGAAAACATTCGGGTTTGACATCCCGGTTGGTAAAATTGCACCGGCCTCCGCCAGAAATGAGAATCTTGCGTCCCGGCTCTGGCGCATGATCCAGCACCACAACCCGGCTGCCGCGTCGGGCTGCGGTAAAGGCGGCCATCAGCCCGGCTGCGCCAGCGCCAATCACCACCACATCTGGCGTGCGCCATATGGCCTCACGCCGTTCAGGTAGGGTCACCAGCCGCTCAGAAATCAAGATTGGCGTAATAGTCGGGCGGCGTGATGCCCGCCACACGGTCCGTCAACAGCGGCCGGAAACATGGGCGGGACTTCATGCGGGCATACCAGTCTCGTACCGCCGGGATGCGGGACCAGTCTATGTCCCCAATAAAATCAAGGCTGGATAGATGGGCCGCTGCGGCAAAATCCGCCAGAGACAGGAAATTCCCGGCCAGCCAGTTCCGGTTTTCCGCCAGATGGTTCACGTATTTCAGGTTCGGCTTCATGGCCGCGTAACCTTCACGCAGCACCGTGCCATCGGGGTTGCCCCGACCGCTCAGGCGCTTCATCACACGCTCGCCAATAAAGCGGTTGGTCACTTTTTCAGCAAAATAACCATCAAACCACGCCACAAGGCGGCGCACTTCAACCCGCTCAGCCAGCGTGCGGCCCAGCAGCGGGGTATCGGAATACGCTTCTTCCAGATACTCGCAGATCACGTGAGAGTCTGGAACAATCAGGCCATTGTCTTCCACCAGCACAGGCACCTGACCTGCCGGGTTCATGGCCAGAAATTCCAGACGCTCCTCCCACACCCGTTCAATAATCGCTTCAAACGGCAGGCGTTTTTCGCCCAACACAAGACGGACCTTGCGGCAATAGGGAGAAATGGGGAGATGAAAAAGGGTACGCATGACGCAGATTTATGACATTGTCTGCGCCTGCACCAGAGGATAAATCATATCTTTCATCATCAAATATGCGCGGCCACCCTGCTTGTGTGGCATACGCTCGACAGATCGGCCTCCCCGCTATACTCCTTGCGCCATCCCGTTTGACCTTACCCAGCGAGATCCCCAACCCTTGTCCGGCACGCCATCCTCCCCTCCCCGTATCCGTCTTTCCGGCAGATCCTTTCTGGCGCTCACGCTCACGCCTGAGGCACCTCTGGCAGACTGGCTGCACGCACTTGACCTGCAACTGGCCCGCTCTGCCGGTTTTTTCTCCGGCAAACCCATCATCCTTGATCTCAGCCTGGTGGACGTCCAGACCCCGGATCTGGCGTATCTGCAACAGGCGCTGGAAGAGCGGGGCGTACGCCTGATCGGCATTGAGGGAGCAGACCGCTCCTGGCCTGCCCTTGCCGGGTGGAACTGGCCCGAGAGCTTTATTGGCGGACGGTCTTCCGGCAACATCGATATTCCGGAAGATGATGTTCCCGCCCCACCTGCCCCCAGCACACTTTTGCTTGAAGAGCCCATCCGCTCTGGCCAGCATATTGTCTGGCCGAATGGGGACGTGATCATTCTCGGCTCCGTGGCCTCCGGGGCGGAAGTTTCTGCCGGTGGCTCCATTCACGTTTATGGCGCACTGCGTGGGCGAGCCATTGCGGGCATTGGGGGCCATGCGGACGCCCGTATTTTCACCCGCCATCTGGAAGCGGAACTGGTGGCGATTGATGGATTTTACGCCACAGCGGAGGAAATGGACGCTGAACGGAGCGGAAAACCCACGCAGGTTGTGCTCTCCGGAGAGACGCTCACTTTCCACCCGATGGCATAATTACGGCATTTTCCTTAAAAAGAATGTAGATTGAGTGAATATTCTGCATTCCATTTTTGACCGCAGATTGTAATCTTGCCGCCAACACGGCCGTCACACCCTGATTGATGGCAAGAATGGACTAAGACGAAAGAGGAATAAGACGAATGTCAAAGGTTCTGGTCGTCACGTCAGGTAAAGGTGGGGTGGGTAAAACCACCACAACCGCAGCCCTGGGCGCCGCACTGGCCAAGGGAGGTCAGTCTGTTGTGCTGGTGGATTTTGACGTCGGCCTGCGTAACCTTGATCTGGTTATGGGGGCGGAACGCCGGGTGGTGTTTGACCTCATCAACGTTATTCAGGGCGATGCCAATCTGGCTCAGGCGCTGATCAAGGATAAGCGGGTAGACAACCTCTCCCTGCTGCCTGCCTCCCAGACACGGGACAAGGATGCCCTCACGTCAGAAGGTGTCGCCAAGGTTATTGATGAACTGCGCAAGAAGTTTGACTGGGTGATCTGCGATAGCCCGGCAGGAATTGAACGCGGCGCACAGATGGCCATGTATCATGCCGATGTGGCGGTGATTGTCACAAACCCGGAAGTATCTTCCGTGCGTGACAGTGACCGCATCATCGGTATGCTCGACAGCACGACCGCCAAAGCCAAGAAAGGCGAGAAGCTGGAGAAGCACCTGCTCATCACCCGGTATGATCCGCAGCGCGCCGCGAAGGGAGACATGCTGGGCACGGATGACGTGCTTGATATTCTCTCCATCCCGCTGCTGGGCATCATTCCAGAAAGCGGGGACGTGCTGCGTGCTTCCAACGTAGGCGCACCCGTCACCATTGCCGAGCCGGACAGCGCGCCCGCCCGTGCCTACACGGATGCAGCCCGCCGCCTGAATGGTGAAAAACTGGAAGTGACCATTCCGACCGAACGCAAAGGCCTGTTTGACTGGCTGTTCAAAAGGAGAGTTGCATGAGCTCCTTCCTCTCCAACATCTTCAAGCGCCGCTCTTCCGCTCCGGTTGCGCGGGATCGCTTGCAGATCCTGTTGGCGCATGAACGTATTTCCGTGGGGGATGGCAAGGACGATCTGCTGGCCCAGTTGCACCGCGAAATCATGGAAGTCATCAAACGCCATGTTGCCGTTGATCAGGACAAAGTTCAGATCAAACTGGATCGGGGTGCGCAATATTCCACGTTGGAAATTGATGTGGAAGTTCCGGGCCTGACAGACGGCAAACCGGCAGCCCCTGCCAAGCCTGCACCGGATAAAGCCAAGGCCAAACCAGCCTGAGCAGACACGGGCATGAGTGTTTATGAAAAAACCAGCAGAGGAACCTCCTTTGCTGGCTTTTTCATTCTTAAAGATAACGTCCCGCTCTGCCGCTACAGCAAAAATAGCCAGAACGGATTTTGCAATCCGGTCGGCCATCCAGTGCGCGAAAACGGGTAGGCTCTTGTTCCGCCATAGATGCCGGACAGAACCTGACACCCGCCTGCCTTCTTATGACGGCAGTAACGGCTCCAGCCAGGACTGAGCCTGTGCAAAATCGCGCCGCATGGCTTCCGCTGCTTTTGTAACGTCATGCTCACGAAAGGCCGACAGTAGTTGCAGATGCGGGTGATTTTTATCCGCCGGGCTAATGTCCGGCAGACCATTGGCCGCTGCATAGATCGGTCCGATCCGCGTCCATAACCCGTGCATGAAGCCTGCTGTCAGGGTCAGGCTGGCAAAGTCTGCCACCGCACTATGGAAAGCCGCGTTGGCAACGGCCGTGCCATGCGGGTCTCCAGCCTCATACGCACGGATGAAGTCGTTATGGCATTCTTCCAGCGCGGCAATCTGCTCTGGCGTAATACGCTCTGCCACATTCCGGGCCAGTCGCTCTTCAATATCTGCCCGCAGAGCATGGATTTCCACAAACACCGCGCGGGAAATAACAGGCACACGCGCCGTATTACGCTCATCCAGTTCCAACGCCTGTTCGGACACCAGCCGCAGCAGAGCCTCACGCACCGGCGTAGGACTGAGCTTGAGAGAGGCCGCCAGCGGCCGCAGGACCAGCCGGTCCCCCCCACGATACTGGCTGTGAATAAGCCGTTCGCGTATCTGCTCATAGGCGTAGGCCGCAAGGGCTCCCCGGCCAGTCCGCCGTTCCGTAAGGGGAGTAAGAGCTTCATCCTGCAATATCATGCGTGCGCTACCTGCTTGCTCAGAAAATACCTGTAAGGACCATCCTGCTGTTCCAGCACTGCGGGAGGTCCATCTTCCACAATCCTGCCGTCCTGCATCACGACAATTCTATCAAAGTTCCGCAAGGTGGAAAGCCGGTGTGCCACGGCAATCACGGTTCGGCCCATCATAAGCCGGTCCAGCGCCTTCTGCACATGCTCTTCGCTTTCCGTATCCAGTGCGCTGGTGGCTTCATCCAGAATAAGGATGGGTGCGTTGCGCAGAAAGGCGCGCGCGATGGCAATACGCTGGCGCTGCCCGCCTGAAAGCTTGACGCCCCGATCCCCCACAATGGTCTGAAACCCCTCCGACATGGCCTCAATAAATCCGGCGCATCCCGCCGCCATGGCTGCTGAGCGCACCTGCTCATCCGTCGCATCCGGTCGGCCATACCGAATATTTTCCAACACGGACCGATGCAACAGAGACACATCCTGCGGCACAATGGAAAGACAAGCGCGCAACGCATCATCCGTCAAACCGCGAATATCCTGCCCATCTATCAGGATCTTGCCAGACTGCACAAAACGCAGGCGCTGCAACAACGCCAGCACGGTGCTTTTGCCTGAACCAGACCGCCCCACCAGCCCCACGCGGCTGCCTGCCGTGATGTGCAGATTGAAATCCGACAGCACAGCCGTTCCACCAGGATAGGCAAAATCCACATCCCGAAAGGCCACATCGCCTTTCACTGGCCCTTCCATCTCAGTGGCGTCTTCAGCATCGGGCATGTCATGCGGCACCAACAGGGCGGAAAGCACTTCAGAAAGCCGGGCGTTATGCTGGATGGTTTCCACCAAAGACATGGCGAGGTCTCGCGTGCCGTGCAGAATGGCAAACCCCAGCGTAATGACCATGACCACCTGCCCCACCGTGGCCTGCCCCCACTGCCACAGCAACACGGCCCAGATCAGCAACCCGGTTGTGAGAACGGCAGTCAGGGCCGCGTGAATCATCCGCAGGCGTTCCATGTAACGCAGGGACTTGAGCCGCTGCCCCATTTCCCGCTGAGCCAGCGCATTGAAGCGTTGGCGTTCCCGCCAGCGCATGCCAAATGCCCGCACAAGCGCGATGTTGCCCATGACGTCCAGCGTCTCGCCTTCCAGTCCGGCGGCGGCCTCCGCATACAGCCCGTGCAGGGATCGCCCCCGCACCGCCAGCCGGAACATGAGAAAACACAGACCGGACGCTGTGATGACAGTAGCAGCCCCCATCACCCAACTGACGGACAGCATGAGCGTAACGGACAGCACCACATTCAGCGCAGGAGGCAGCACATTCCACGCAAGCATGTTTTCAATAATAAAGCTGACATTGCCTGCCGTGGCGATACGGGTTGCCAGTGATGTCGGCATACGGTCTGCAAAATAGGCGGGAGAATGCCCCGTAAGAAAACGAAACAGACCCTGCCGGATATCACCTGTAACCGCCACAAAAGTGCCAGATGCAAACCAGCCTGCCACACGCCATGAAAGGTTATCCGCCACAATCAGGCCAATCAGCAGGCCAACGGCTCCCCACGCGGCATTGGTGGACGCGCCGTGTGGAATGCTGGTCATGATATCCACCAGATGCCGGATGCCGTAGGAGGACATGACCGAACACCCAATAGCGGCCGCCACTGCGCCAAACACCATGCAATGAGCAAAGCCCCTGCACCGCATGTACCGCAGCAGAAACCGGACAGGATGCCCTGCATAACGGGGCAGATCCTTGTCTGGCACCATAATGGCAAGCTGTTCCTTCATGCGCCTCAGACCCTGCCCGGCAAACAGGTAGTGGGGACCGTTTTCTCACCCCAAGGCATCTGGCAGCACATTCTTCACGCTCCTCCACTCTCGCGGCGCTCAGGCCCGCACGGCGCTTTCTCTTGTCTGTTATCAAGGCTCTATCATGGCAAGAGCCCTCCAGACGTGCAGAAAAATGAAAAAAGTGCGCTTACGGAGAAAACGCACTCTTGCATCCGGGCGTGAAGACTGCTTGCTCCTTATTTTATGCAACCTCCCTCACAGAAATCTGGCTGGTTCCCTGTTGTCCTCCATCTGGAGGGCGCGCGCGTGCTTGTGGTCGGCGGCGGGAATGTAGCAGCCAACAAGGTACAGCTCCTTGTTCCTACCGGGGCAAAGGTGGAAGTCCTCTCCCCCACCCTCAGCCCGGAACTTCAGACTCTGGCTGAAGACGGCGCGATCACGCACATACAGATGGATGTTACGCCAGCAGATATGGCCGGGCGCCTGCCCGGTTGCCGGCTTGTGTATGTCGCCACCAATGATACCGGGCTGAACCGGGCAGTGGCAGCACTGTGCCAGCAAGCCAATGTGCCAGTCTGTGCAGTGGATGACCCCGGCGTTTCCAGCTTCATTACGCCTGCCCTTACCCTCCGCGGCGCGGTGCAGGTTGCTGTCTCAACAGGGGGTGCGGCCCCTGTGCTTGCCCGCCGTCTACGGGCAAAAATTGAAGAAATTCTTCCTGCAGGGCTGCACAGACTGGCAGATTTCATGCAGGCCATGCGCCTGCCCTTGCGCGACAAACTCCCCAATTCATCAGACAGAAGGCAAATCTGGGAGCGCTTTCTGGACGGACGCGGCAGCCACCTTGCCCTCAATGGTGACATGGCTGGCGCCGAGCAGGAACTGGAGCGCCTTCTTGATGGCCATACGCTCAAGGGCGAAGTCTGGCTGGTTGGCGCTGGCCCCGGTGACCCGAACCTGCTGACCCTTGCCGCCCTCCGGCTGATGCAGGATGCTGATACGGTGCTGTATGACAACCTCATCGGCCCCGAGATTCTCAATTATGTCAGGCGGGATGCCGAGCGCATTTTTGTGGGTAAGCGCCGCAACCGGCACACTTTACCGCAGACAGAGATCAATAACGAACTGGTGCGCCGCGCCAAAGCTGGTGAACGTGTCCTGCGCCTGAAGGGCGGAGATCCGTTCATTTTCGGGCGTGGTGGGGAAGAAATGGAAGCCCTTATGGAAGCGGGTATTCCCTTCCGTATTGTGCCGGGCATTTCCGCTGCCAATGGATGTGCAGCCTACGCAGGCATCCCGCTTACCCACCGTGATTGCGCGCAGGCCTGCCTGTTCATTACCGGCCACGCCCGCGCGGACGGAACACTTGAACTGGCGTGGGAAACCATTGCCCTGCGCAGCCAGACAGTTGTGATCTACATGGGCCTGAACATGCTGCCCTTTTTGTGCACTCAACTGAAAACGCACGGCCTGCCGGGTGACTGGCCCGCTGCCCTTGTGGAACGGGGCACAACCCCACAACAACGTGTCTTCACCGGCACGCTGGATACGCTGCCTGACCTTGCAACCACCCATAATGTGATCAGCCCGACGCTGGTCATTATTGGGGAAGTCGTGCGTCACCGCGTTATTCCGGGCTAAAAGAGAGATAAAAATTTCGTGATAGTTTCTCTTTGCAACCATCGCTAAAGGGCGTTTTTAGAACGCCCTCAAACTTTATTCAGATTGGCAATCCATAATCTGCACATATCTCACCTCATCATTACTGATAAGACTATAGAACAAAAGCAGGATTATCTCGTTCTGTTATAACATTTTTTGATCAAAACAATACTCTCGCAACTCCTTGTTTTTAAATATTTCGTTCTCCGCCCTACTTCCAATTGATCCGACCAAGAGCTCATCACGCGCTCTGAAAACGCAGCGCTCCCCACCCGAATGGGAAGCGCCATCCTCCTGAATATACAGAAAAAACAACCCTCTCCTGCGCCAAAAACACCTGTCATGAAGGTGTTGACGCAAGCCCCCCGCTTCTTCCACAGAGAGAGTTCCATTCCAAGGAGCGGATATTCATGGCGTCGAAGAAGCACGCTTTTTACACTCTTTTACTTGCTGCCTCCGCCTGCGTGCCGTTTTTTGAAGCTCCTGCGGCTCTGGCCGATGATTACAGCGATCTGCTGGATATTTTGCGCGCCAAAGGCAGCCTGACCCAGCACGAATACGATACGCTGCTCTCAAAGCATCTGCGTCACACGGCTGCCCCCGCCCAGCGGAGCAGCGGTCCGGCCCATGCCGTGCATACCTCAGCCTCCTCTGGCGGTGCCCATCACGTTACGCCGCATGTCACACACTCGGTTCAGGCAGGATATGAAGATGGCATCCGCTTTGATCCGGGTGCGGAAGACAACGCTAGCCTGCGCGCCCAGCAGGCCGCAGACCGTGCGGAAGCCAGTGCCCGCTCCGCACAGCAGGCCATGCTCTCCACGCAGGATGCGCTCAACAGCAACAGTATCGTGCGCGTGGCAAAATACGTGCCCGGCAAGGGGCTGACCTTCAAGGCTGGCCCGGTGGACATCAATCTCTCCGGGTTTATCAACGGTTTCTACACGTACAACAGCCCAGCAGGCGGACGGCCTGTGGCGGGTGGTGTCTCCACCGGCTCCAGCGGGTTTGACTCTTCCGCTGTGCGTAACGGCCTCCTGCCCGCAGGCTTCATCCTGAAGCTGAGCACCACGCAGTCTGGCATTGATATGTCTGCCGTGGTGGGCATGTATCCGGGCATCAACAACGCCAAGAACGGTGCGTTCAACGCCAATACTGGCGGTAGCCCGGTTGGGCTTGGCACGGCCGGGATCGATCTGCGACAGGTTTACGTCACCTTCGGCAACAAGGACGTTGGCACATTCAAGGTTGGCCGAGACCTCGCTATTTTTGGCAGCGACGCCATCCTGAACGATGCGACCCTGCTCAGCGTAGGTTCCACCGGCAGCAACGCCGCACCGGGCAATACATCACTGGGGCGCATTGGCGTAGGTTATGTCTATGCGGACTGGATACCGCAGATTTCCTACGTCTCCCCCACCTATCACGGCTTTCAGGGCTCCGTGGGCGTATTCCAGCCTCTGGATGAATTCAACTTTGCCGGCGGGGGGTATTCTGCGGAATCCACGCAGCATTCGTCGCCCATGGTGCAAGGCAAAGGCACGTATGATTTCAAGATTGGTGGCGTTCAAACCCGCATCTGGGCCAGCTTTCTGGTGCAGCATCAGCAAGCCCTCACTAGCGCTTATCTGGAAGAAGAAGGAAGCGGTCGCCGTGGCGCTATGGCGGAAGCAGGCGAAATTGGCACCAAATTCACCTATCATGGGTTTCAGGGCGTTGCCTATTACTATCGGGGGAGCGGGCTGGGCACGACCGGCCTGTTCTTTGATGGGATTGCAGCCAATGGGCGCAAGCGTGCGTCAGAAGGCTATTACGTGCAGGCCATGTATAACTTTACCAAGAAATTCAAGCTGGTTGGCAGCTACGGTGTCAGCAACCTGTATCAGGCACCCGGCGAAAACAGCACGGAACTGGTGCGCCGCAACCAGTCTGAAGTTGGGGCCGCTTATTACAGCCTGACAGACTGGCTGAATCTGGTGGGTGAATTCGCCCATACGGAATCCGCCGCCCACGGCCCCAACCGCAACAGTGACAATTCCGGCTCCGCTGGGGTGATCCTGCTGTTCTGATCCATAGAAGAGGCTGGTCTTCTCGCGTTCCAGATCAGCACTCCCTTCGCGGAAAGTGCTGATCTGGAACGTTACGCCTGCATATACGTTTGCAAGAACAATGCTCCCCTTGCCCCAGAACTTATTTTTCTGAGGCACGGGCAGCCTTTGCATGCTCGGAAAGGTTTGAGACGTAATGCCCACCGCACCCCTTTTAACATTGAATGACGGCCACAAAATTCCTGCCTTGGGGTTTGGCACCTACCCCATGAAGGATCAGGAAGTAGAAACCGCCGTGCAGGCGGCATTGCTGACGGGATATCGGTTGATTGATACAGCCGCCCGTTATGAGAACGAGACTGGTGTTGGCAATGCCATCCAGGCCTCAGAGATTGATCGCAAGGATATTTTCCTGACAACCAAACTGCGAGGATCTGAGCAGGGATATGACGAAGCGCTCCGCGGGTTGGACGCCAGCCTGCAACGGCTGAACATGGAGTATGTTGACCTCTACATCATCCACTGGCCGCTCCCGGCAAAGGATCTATACGTAGAAAGCTGGAAAGCCCTGATTGCCGCCCAGAAGGATGGCAAGGTACGCTCTATTGGTGTTTCCAATTTCCAGCCGGCTCACCTGGAACGCATCATTCAGGAAACCGGCGTTACTCCCGCGGTCAATCAGATTGAAATCCATGTTGATTTCCCACAGCCTGACCTGGTGGCTTTCAATACCCGCCATAATATCCAGACAGAAGGCTGGCGCCCCTTAGGTAAAGACCTGCTGGAAAACCCCGTGATCGGCCAGATTTCCGAAAAACATAACCGCAACCCGGCCCAGATCATGCTGCGCTGGGCTACGCAGTCGGACATCATCCCGATCCCCAAATCCAGTAACCCGGACCGCATGCGCGCCAATCTGGAAATATTCGATTTCACTCTGGATGACACCGATCTGGCCGAGATTGCGACACTCAACACCAATAATCGGCTGGGTGGAAATCCAGATACGTATGAAGAGTTCTGATTTCTGAAAAACGCCTTTTTCACCCCCACGGCAGAGTCTCGCTCAGGGGCCCTGTGGTGAGGGTGAAAATAATTTTTTGGTCTTTTGTCAGCCTGCCGCCACGCTAAAGCCTTATCTCGCTTCTAAAAGCCCCCCTTCCTTGCACATCTTCCTGGTCAGGGGGTGTTGCCCTTGCCACCGGAGGGGCTAGATAAGGCACATGACCGCCCGTTCATTTTCATCCTGGCTGAAAGCCCGCGTTCCTACTCTGGACCGCTACGTGTTTCATCAGCTTCTGGTCGCACTGCTGGCAACAACAGGCGGGCTGGCGGCCCTTATCTGGCTCATGCAATCCCTCCGCTTTGTTTCTCTGGTGGTGGACCGTGGGTTATCTCTGCGGGTGTTTATCGAGCTTACCAGCCTGCTCATCCCCTCCTTTGTCGCGGTCGTTCTGCCCATCACCACCTTTGTGGTCAGTCTGTTTGTGTATCAGCGGCTGGCAGGAGACCGAGAACTAACGGTTATGCGGGCTGCCGGTCTTTCCCCCTTTGCGCTGGCACGACCGGGGCTGGCCTGCGCCATCATGGCCACTCTGGCAGGGTTCATGCTCAACCTGTGGATTGTTCCGCATTCCTATCATGCCTTCCGGCAGTATGAATTCCAGATCCGCAACAAGATGGCTGCCTTCATGTTGCAGGAAGGGGTGTTCACCAAGGTTTCGGATGTCATGACGGTCTATATCCGGTCCCGCACGCATGATGGTACGCTGCACGGCATTGTGGTGCAGGATGACCGCCAACCTGACCGCCGCGCCACCATTCTGGCCAATCACGGCACCATGATGATCGTCAACGACACACCGCGTGTTGTGCTGTATGACGGCTCACGTCAGGTGATTGACCATAAAACGGGGCGGCTCGACATGCTGGTGTTCCAACAGGATTCCATGGACCTGTCTTCCACGCATCAGGAAGACGCCCGTTTCCGCGATGCCGCCGAAATGTCCCTGCACGAACTGCTCCACCCCAACCCCCAGGAAGTCTCCGCACGAGATACAGGCAAGTTCAAGGTGGAAGGGTGGCGCAGGCTGACATCCCCCCTTACCTGCTTCTCCTTTGCCATGGTCGGGCTGTTTGCCGTGCTGCGCGGCGTGTTCTCCCGCCACGGAAATATCAAGCGCCCACTTGCCGCTGTGCTGAGTGTAGTGGGGCTTCTGGCCACCAATCTGCTGCTGCAAAACCTTGCCAGCCGGAATATGGCGCTTATTCCGCTCATTCCCCTCGTTGCCCTTCTGCCCGGACTTGTCTGTTCGGCTATCCTGTTCGGGGCGGAATTCCGGTCTGGTCGCACCCAGACCCGTTCGGCCTGAGGGAAAAAAGCGCCATCATGGTTGTTTCCGTTACGCTCTCTCTCTACATCGCGCGCCAGTTCGTCTTTTCCGTGCTGGCCATGATCGCCTCGCTTACAGGCATTGTGTGTCTTTTTGACTTCATTGACCTCCTGCGCCGCGTGGCAACAAAGCCGGATGTCTCCACCAATGTGGTGACGGAAATTGCGGCTCTGCACGTTCCTTACTTCGCCATTGAAATTCTGCCATTTGGTATCCTGCTGGGCGGCATTGTCTGCTTCTGGCGTTTGACGCGCTCTTCCGAACTGATTGTGGCCCGTGCGGCAGGCATTTCCGCATGGCAGTTTCTGGCCGGCCCGCTTGCCTGCGCCATGCTGATTGGGGCTACAGCCACCGGCATTATTTCCCCTGTCTCCTCGACCATGTATCGGCGCGCGGAGGAGTTGGATCAGCAATATCTGCGCACCGGCGGCGGCCCCCTCAGCCTGTCCAGTGGCTCCCTGTGGCTGCGTCAGTCCGATACGCAGTATGATCCCCATGGCGTGGCCATTCTCCATGCGCGTGGCGTGCAGTTAGGCAAGGACAACATTATCCGCATTCGTGAGATCAGCGTGTTCCGGCTGGATCATAATGACAAACTGATGCTGCGAATCGAATCTCCGGAAGGCTATCTGGGAGATCGCGCTTGGGTGCTTCAGAACGCCCAGACCGTGCGCCCTTACGATATTCTCCGCTCTGTCGGGCAATTTAATCTGCCCACGGATCTGACCGTCAGCCGCGTGCAGGAAAGTTTCTCCTCACCCGAGACCCTCTCCATCTGGGCGCTCCCCAGCTTTATCAAGCTGCTGGACCGCTCAGGTTTTTCCTCAATCCGACATAGAATTCACTTCCAGTCCCTCCTGGCGCTGCCCATGCTGGCAGGCACAATGGCGCTGGTTGCCGCCGGTTTTTCCATGCGGCCCACCCGCCGAGGTGGCGTTGCGCAGATGATCGGGTCTGGCGTTGCGGCAGGATTTCTGCTTTTCACAGTATCAAAAGTTGCAGAGCAGTTTGGTAACTCAGGTGCCCTTCCGCCCGTTCTTGCGGCCTGGGCCCCCACAGTCGCCGGGTTGTGTCTTGCTATTTCGTTGTTACTTCATCTGGAGGATGGCTGATTGACCGTGGCCTATCGGCCTTCCCGCAACCGGCGGCTACGCCGCAGGCATGCTCTGGCTGCCGCTACGGCACTGGGCAGCGTGGCTGCATACGCGGTGCTCGAACCGCCGCGGGCGGCGCACGCCCAGTTCCGGCCCCAGCCCATGCATCTGAACACGGGCCGCACAACATCCTCTAATGATCCCGCCACCTTTCAGGCCGACAAGGTGGATTATGATGATAACGAGCACACCGTCACCTGGACCGGCAACGTGCAGGTTTGGCAGGGCGATCATGTAATGCGGGCGGACAAGATTGTCTTTGACCGTGATACAGGCGTTGTGGCCGCACGCGGTAACGTTGCGACAGTGCAGCCGGATGGCTCCGTGCTGTACGCCCATTATGCCGAACTCAGCGGCAACATGCGCGATGGTATCATGCAGCATGTCCACGCTGTTCTGCCGGAAAACGCCAAGCTGGCCGCCAACGGCATGCGCCGCACGGGCGGCAAGCTCAATGACATGAGCCGCGCTGTCTATACAGCCTGTGAAATCTGCGAAAAAGACAAGACACGCGCGCCGTTCTGGCAGTTCCGAGCCTTTGACGCCACGCAGGATCTGGAACACCAGAAAATTGATTTCCGGGATGCCTATCTGGATATTCTGGGCATTCCGGTTCTGTATCTGCCTTACTTCTCCATGACGGACCCCTCCGCCAAACGGCACAGCGGCTTCCTCATGCCGGGCATCACCCCGCATGACCGTTATTTGGGCACATATTTCACCATCCCCTATTACTGGGTGCTTGATGATCAATCCGATGTCACGGTGCAGGGGCTGTTCTCTACCAGAACCGGCCCGCAGATCAGCGCGCAGTATCGTAACCGTTTCAACTTTGGCTCCCTGAACATTCAGGGCGGTCTGGCGTATGACACCCATCGCGCCGATTCTTACACCAACGATTTCGGGCACGATGTTGAAGGCGGCGGTGGCCACGGCATACAGGGCTATCTGTTTGCCAATGCGCAGTTTGCCATCAACAAATACTGGCGTGCCGGGGCCAACATAAACGTGGCCACGTCAGCCGACTACATGCGCGATTACCGTATTCAGGGGTATGGGTCTGATACCCTGAATTCCAACGCCTATCTTGAAGGTTTTGGCACCGGCTCCTACAGCCGCGTGGATGCCCAGTTCTATCAGGGCCTGAACCAGGGTGTTATCCGCAACACCGATCTACCGTTCGTGCTGCCCCGTTATACCTACAGTTTCCTGAGCCAGCCCGATGCATGGGGTGGCCGCTTTGGCATGTCCACCACGGACTTCAACGTGAAGCGTGACAACGGCACGTCGGACATCCGTGGCCAGATGGCGCTTAATTGGGACCGCCCCTTCCGTAACCGGCTGGGCCAGCAGTTCCTGCTCACGCTGCATGTGGATTCCATGGTCTATCGGGCCCGCAAGCTCTACCAGCAGCCCAACTATTACCAGCACAATAAAAGCCTCACCAGCGGGCAGGTTCTGCCGACCATCGCCCTCAAGACCAACTGGCCGTTTGTCCGCACCTTTGAACATGGACGAGGCTCTCAGATTATCGAACCTATCGTGCAAGGGATTTACGCGCCTAACACGGGGGCTGGCGCGAATGATCTCATCCCCAACGAAGACAGTATGGCTTACGAATTCACGGATTCCACCCTGTTCGCGCTCAACCGCTATCAGGGCACGGACCGGCTGGATGGCGGCCTGCGCGGCAATGTGGGTATCCACGCCAACTGGACATGGGACGGCCATGAAGTGGATCTGTTGGCCGGAGAGAGCTTTCAGGAGCACATCACGCATGACCGCATTCCCTATTCGGGCCTGGAGCACCATGCGTCTGATCTCGTGATGCGGGCGCGTGTCTCACCCAACCAGTATTTTGATTTCAACGCCCGTATGCGTCTTGATCCCTACACCACCAAAATCAACTTTGGTGATGCATTATTCAGCGCTGGCGTGCCGCATTTCCGTATTCGCGGTGGCTATGTGTATGAGCCGGTTACGCCCTATTACTACTACGCCACCAATTACCGCGAATATAATCCGCCCTCACTCTACTACGTCAAAACCAGCGAACTGAGCGGCGGCTTCTCTTCCGACTGGGCAAACTGGCATCTGTCCGGCTTTGCGCGGCGCAGCCTCTCCCGGAAAGAGTTTGTTTCTCTGGGCGGAGATATTGGATACAATAATGACTGCTTCGGCATTGATTTCATGTATCTCAAACAATACACCTCCATTGGCGGCCAGCAGCGTAACTCCACCTATCTGTTTACAGTCAGCCTTAAAACGCTTGGGGCGTTCGGCCTGAAATAAGAACTGCTTCAAAAACCGTGCTCTCTCCGCTATCAGAAACTGTGTTCCTTTTCCGGCAGAAAGCTGAAAGACTGTTCCGCATGCGTCTGCGCTCTCTCACCTTGGCGTGCTCTCTTGCCGCGCTGACTGTTCCTGTTTTTGGTGGCGCTGCCCAGGCAGCCACGCACCATCACACTGCCACGCAAGAGAAAGCTGTTGCAAAACAGCCTGCCGCCCCTGAGCCTGACGACATGATCATCAGGGTTATCAACGGCATTCCCCTTACCAAGCGGGATGTTGATAACCGTGGCAAACTGTTTGCGCTTTCCACGGGCCTGCCGGTCAATGCGGAGCTGATGGACCGTCTCCGGCCCCAGATTATCCGCCAGTTGATTGATGAGCGCCTGCGCACGCAGGAAATTCTCAGCCGCCATATCAACGTGGCGCCAGAACAGATTGCCGCAGCCATTGCTGGTATTGAGCGGCGCAATGGCATGCCGGAAAACGCCCTACGGAACAAACTGGCGGAAGACGGTGTTTCTCTAACCACCTTGATTGATCAGATCCGGGTGCAGATTGGCTGGGTTCAGGTGCTGCGGCAGGAACTGGGAGGCCGAGGCCGTGTTTCTGCGCGCGAAATTGCCCAGCGTGAAGAAGCCCTGAAACGCGAAGATGGCCGGATTGAATACAATCTGAGCGAAATCTTTGTCCGCGTGGAAGACCCCCGGCACGCGGAAGAAGAACTGGCGTTTACCAACACCGTTATTCAGGAACTCCGCAAAGGTGCGCCTTTCCCGATTGTGGCCGCACAGTTCTCTGAAAGCCAGACAGCACTGGATGGCGGCTCCATGGGCTGGGTGCAGGAAGATGAGCTTGATCCTTCCGTGGTGGCCATGGTCAAGCAGATGCCGGTTGGCGTAGGAGCTATTTCCAACCCCATTACGGTACCCGGTGGCTTTGTGATTATCAGCGTAAACGGCAAGCGCGTTATCGGGCATCAGCCCGGCCATGTAGCCACTATCCGGCAGGCTTTCCTGCCGTTTGACACTCCCCTCAACCCCGCACAGGTTACGCCCCAGCAGCAGCAGACCCTGCAAAAGGCCATGCACTATATGCAGACGGCCTCCTCCTGCGCCGAAGTTGAAGCCATCAACAAGCAGTATGGTGAAAAACGCCCAACAGACCCCGGCGAACTTCAGCTTGAACGCCTGAACCCTCAGATGCGGGATCTGATGCTTTCCCTGCCCTTGAACAAGCTCTCCCGTCCTCTGGTGTCAACTGACGGGATCGACATGATCATGGTGTGTTCTAAAAAAGAAAAAAACTTTGCTGACCGTCCCCCCAGTGAAATTGCGGATCAGCTCATGAACGAACGTGTGGAGCAGACAGCCCGCCAGCTTGATAGTGATCTGCACCGTCGCGCCATGATTGTGGATGTGCACGGCAAGCCCCGGGGAGTTTAAGACCCTGTTCCCTGCCCTTGAGAGCCTGCGTGATGTTATCAGCCGGCACGGACTGGATGCGCGCAAGGCTCTTGGCCAGCACTTTCTGCTTGATCCCGATATCACAACCCGTATCGCCTCTCTGGCTGGCAAGCTGGATGGGCGGCATGTGGTGGAAGTTGGCCCCGGCCCCGGTGGCCTGACCCGCGCTCTGCTAGCCACGCCCGCAGCATCTGTCACCGCGGTGGAACTTGATACCCGCGCCGTAAAGGTCATCACGGAACTCGCCACTCACTTCCCCGATCGGCTCACCGTCGTGGAAGCGGACGCCCTGAAGCAGGATCTGACACGCCTGTGCCCGGCACCCCGCCATATTGTCGCTAACCTGCCCTACAATGTTGCCACCCCGCTTCTTATTGGCTGGCTGCGTCAGGGAACCGCGTGGGAACGTCTGACACTGATGTTCCAGTTGGAAGTGGCAGAACGCATCTGCGCCCTTCCGGGCAGCGAGCATTATGGTCGTCTGGGGGTGCTGGCCCAATGGTGCGCACAATGCGCCATTGTCATGAAGCTGCCGCCAGGCGCGTTTTCCCCGCCGCCAGCCGTGTGGTCTGCCGTGGCAAACATCATTCCCCATCCAGAGCAGCCTGAGCCCGCCTTGTTCAAGGCGATGGAGCGGGTAACAGCCGCAGCATTCGGACAGCGCCGAAAAATGCTGCGTGGTTCCCTGAAAAGCCTGCAAGGGGAACGACTTCTGGCCGAAACAGGCATTGATGGCACCCGTCGGGCTGAAACGCTGAGCGTGGCTGAATTCGATCACCTCGCCAAAGCGCACCTGGCCCTGTCCCGCCAAGTCTGACGCTGCCTTGCTGCGTCTCAAAAAGCTGGTGTTAAAAAAGTCACTTAGAGAGCTCTGATATACCGCAGGGCTCATCTATTTAGGCACGAAGGGTTCCTGAGCACTGCCCTTGGACCTGAAAGCAGCGTTTCAAAAGCGAAACAGGGTTGTCTGCATCCTTGCCCCACACAGGGCGAACCTGCGTTGCCGCGCAAAACTCATTCCCTCGCCTCACAATGTCAGAAACCTATTGAGGCAGGGCGCGGAGGGGCATCTCGTCGAAAGCAGAAAATATTTGGTCGGTTGATACCAGCCCGTATGGGCAGGAATTCGTCCATCATGTAGAGCACAAGAGGCATGACCCAGATGCCCAGAGGTTGTTTCAAAAGTCTCCACTCAGGTGATTTTCCTCTGACCACTCCCATGAGGCGGATAAGAGTCATCCCTCATCCGCCTTTGGTAGAAGAAGAATCGCCCTATTGGGACACAGGCCCTTCGGCTTCGACCATATAATCCCGTGTCAGAGGCACGGCATCAATGCCCGGTGAAATCTGTAGCTGAAAATTCATATGCCCCTGAACCCGGAAGGAAAGTTCCGCCGCATCCAGATAGAATTCAAACATCCGCGCAAAACGCTCATCATACAGTGCCACGGCCCGCGCCCGGTTGGCCGCAAACCGCTCCCGCCAGATGGCAATGGTCTTTGCATAATGCAGGCGCAGGATTTCACAATCCGTGACCCACAAGCCTGATTTCTCAACGGCGGTAAAAACCTCGCTTAGGGAAGGAGAATAGCCACCGGGGAAAATGTATTTGTTGATCCAGGGGTTTGTCGTGCCCGGCCCGTCATTCCGCCCAATGGAATGCACAAGAGCCACCCCATCATCCACAAGGCTGTTTTTCAGAATATCAAAAAATTCGCCGTAGTGACGCACGCCCACGTGCTCAAACATGCCTACGGAGACAATACGGTCAAACCGGCGATGCAGATTACGGTAATCCAGCATCTCAAAGCGCACGCGCCCTTCCAGCCCTTCATCGCGCGCACGCTGGCGGGCAATGGTCAACTGCTCCTCGGAAAGCGTGATGCCGGTGACAATGGCACCGTAATCCCGCGCCAGCGTAAGGCCCATGCCGCCCCAGCCGCACCCGATATCCAGCACTTCCATGCCGGGCTTTAGCAGCAGCTTGGACGCAATATGCCGCTTCTTGGCTTCCTGCGCTTCATCCAGTGTCTCGTCCCCACGGCGGAAATAGGCGCAGGAGTACTGCTTATCCTTATCCAGAAACAGATCATACAACCGGCTATCAAGGTCATAATGATGGGCAACATTCTGGCGGGCGCGCTTGACGGGATTGAACTGAATCCAGCCACGGCAGGCATAGCGGAAGCTTGCTGCAATCTGCTCCGGCAGATGGCCGGGAGACATGGCGTTGAGCATCAGCAGATCAAGAAGCTGATACAGCGTGCATCCCTTTGGGCGAATGCCGCCATTCATATACCCCTCGCCAAAGGCAAGCCCTGGGTTGAGCGCCAAAGCCCTTGCACTGGCCGAATCAAGTAGCTCCATACCGGCTTCCGGCCCTGGTTTGCTGCCTTCATACACAGTCTGCGCCCCATCTGGCCACGCCACGTGCAGGCGGCCGGACGAGATAAAATGCCGCAAGATCCGGTCAAGAAGTCGGTTCATCCGTGCTGGCTCCTTCATGCCCAATTTTCGGGGCACCATAAGCCAAAAAAAAGGGTCCGGAAATTACTTCCGGACCCTCTTTCCTGTCAGCAACAAGAAAAAAAACGATTAAGCAACCGTATTTTTTTCTTCTGCAGCAACTTCAGCTTCGTCAGTGACGATTTCGCCTTCAATAACGGCTTCATCGCCAGCCAGTTCGGCTTCTTCTTCCACGCTGGTCGCTTCGCCACGTGCCTGACGTTCAGCTTCTTCAGTAGAACGGGCAACGTTGACGATAACCGGCACGGTGACTTCCGGATGCAGGGAAACCTTCACTTCATACAGACCAAGAGACTTGATCGGATGAGCCAGGGAAACCTGCTGACGGGAGATGGTGAAACCAGCTTCCGTAACAGCTTCAGCCACATCACGCGGAGAAACGGAGCCATACAGGCTGCCGCTGTCACCAGCCTGACGGATCAGGATCACTGCCAGACCATCCATACGTTCGGAAAGACGCTCGGCTTCTTCACGACGTTTGATGTTCTGTGCTTCAAGCTGGGCGCGTTCACGGTCGAAGCGTGAACGGTTGGCTTCGTTTGCACGAATGGCCTTGCCCTGCGGCAGCAGGAAATTACGGGCATAACCCGGACGAACCTTCACCACATCGCCCATCTGTCCCAGATGTTCAACGCGCTGAAGCAGGATCACTTCTGTAGCAGCCATGATCTCGTCCCTCTCAGCTCATCACGTAGGGAAGCAGGGCCAGGAAACGGGCACGCTTGATAGCCTGTGCCAGCTCACGCTGCTTCTTTGCGGAAACGGCCGTAATACGGCTGGGCACGATCTTGCCACGTTCGGACAGGAAACGGCTCAGCAGACGCACGTCCTTGTAGTCGATCTTCGGCGCGTTCGGGCCGGAGAACGGGCAGGACTTGCGGCGACGGTAGAACGGGCGACGGGCGCCTACAGCCGGGCGGCGGGCGGCGGGATTGATTTCCATCGTGTCAGACATGCTGCATCACTCCGCTTCGTTGCCAGCCGTATCGGCTGCTTTTTCATCACGGGCGCGGTATTCTTCACGGTCTTCGGAAGAACGACGGCCACGGCCGCTTTCAAAGCGTCCGGCGGGCTTGGGCCCACGGAAGCCACCGCGTTCGCCACGATCATCGCCCTTGCGGGACAGGATCGGGGACGGTGCTTCGTCAATTTCTTCAACACGCAGCGTCAGCAGACGCAGAATGTCTTCATTGATGGAAAGCTGGCGCTCGACTTCCTTGAGCGTTTCAGACTTCGTATCCAGACCGAGCAGCACGTAATGGCCCTTACGGTTCTTCTTGATACGGTAAGCCAGAGTACGCAGACCCCAGTATTCGCGCTTCTGAACGCTACCACCGTCGGTTTCGATCTGAGCGACGATGCCATCAACAATGGCATCAACCTGCTGCTGGGAAATGTCATTCCGCGCAATCAGCACGGTTTCATAAAGCGGCATTGTGTCTCCCTTCGGATAAGGTCAACCCGACTGCGCCGAACCATTCCGGCAGGCAGCGCTTCCTTTTACAAAAGCACGGGTATAGCCGGTGCGATGCCACGCATCCGGCAGGGAAGATGGCGTGCTAACCACATTCCACGCAAAATAGCAAGGAATTCAGACCAGAAATTTTTCCGGAATGGTCAGACCAAGGCGTTGCGGCACATCCCACACTTCTTCCACCGCCCGCACAATCACAAAACCAGCCTGTTGATACAGCGGCAAAGCGCGTGGATGGTCTGCCGTGCAGGTATTTACCCGCAACGTGAGCGTCCCTTGCCCCCAGGCCTTCCGCACAACGGAATCCAGAAAGGCACGCCCTACCCCGTGCCCGACCGCATCAGGAAACAGGCCGAAATAGACAAGGTTGATATCAAGCGGGTTGGTCAGATCGAGTTCGAAAAAACCCCGAACGGCCTCGCCCTGGCGCAAAAGACCGATCTGCACAGGAGCCGTCGCCAGAAATGTGCCCAAGGTGGCATCAGAAGCCGCCTGCCGCATCCACCAGCAATAGTCCCGCCCCACACGGTCCTGAAGCATGCGGTATTCTGCAATGGTGGGCTTTACATCGTCCTCAATGAACCAGCCCTCCGGCAGGGAAAGGGGCGTCCCACGCGGAGGGCTGGTCATCTGCATGAAGGTGACGGTCACCTTCATGCGGGTTACGGGTTCAAGCGGCGTAATTTTGATCTTAGTTATCATCCAGGAAGGAACGCAGCTTGCGGCTGCGGCTCGGGTGTTTGAGTTTACGCAGGGCCTTGGCTTCAATCTGACGGATACGTTCACGCGTCACGTTGAACTGCTGGCCAACTTCTTCCAGCGTGTGGTCCGTGTTCATGCCAATCCCGAAACGCATGCGCAGCACACGCTCTTCACGCGGGGTAAGGGAGGCCAGAACGCGGGTTGTGGCTTCACGCAGGTTGGTCTGAATAGCTGCATCCAGCGGAATAACAGCCGTCTTGTCCTCAATGAAGTCACCCAGGTGGCTGTCTTCTTCATCCCCGATCGGGGTTTCAAGAGAGATCGGCTCCTTGGCGATCTTCAGCACCTTGCGCACTTTTTCAAGCGGCATACCCAGCTTTTCAGCCAGTTCTTCCGGCGCAGGTTCCCGACCAATCTCATGCAGCATCTGGCGGGACGTCCGCACCAGCTTGTTGATGGTTTCGATCATATGCACCGGAATACGGATGGTGCGCGCCTGATCAGCAATGGAACGGGTGATGGCCTGACGAATCCACCATGTGGCATAGGTGGAGAACTTGTAGCCACGGCGGTATTCAAATTTATCCACCGCCTTCATCAGGCCGATATTGCCTTCCTGAATCAGGTCAAGGAACTGCAAGCCGCGATTGGTGTATTTCTTGGCAATGGAGATCACCAACCGCAGGTTGGCTTCAATCATTTCCTTCTTGGCGCGCGCAGAATCACGTTCACCACGGGCCACCGTTGCATAGACGCGGCGGAACTCGCCAATGGGCAGGCCCGTATCCTGCGCAAGCTGGGCAACCTGATTACGCAGGTCCACCACGGTGTCGCTATGCTTGGCGACAAAGTTTTTCCAGGATTTGCCCGGCAGTGCGGAGACCATATCCATCCATGAGGGATCAAGTTCGCGCCCGCGATACTTGAGCAGGAAGTCCTCGCGGGAGACGCGGCAGCTTTCTGCCAGACGCAGCATGCGGCCTTCCAGAACATTCAGGCTCCGGAACATCTCTTTCAGCTGCATCACCAGATCTTCAATCCGGTTGTTGTGCAGATGAACCTGCTCCACCTTGCCCACCAGTTCATCACGCAACTGGGCATAAACCAGCTCGGACTGGTCTTCCACAGCTTCACCTGCGGTCAGCGCTTCAATGCGCTGCACCTGCAACTGACGCAGTTTTTCGTAGAGCGGTTCAATTTCTTCGAAATGCGCGAGGATTTCAGGCTTCAGTTTTTCTTCCAGCGCAGACAAGGAGAGACCGCTGCCCTCACCTTCTACTTCGCCTTCGGTTTCAGTTTCTGCTTCCGCCTCGTCAGATTCTTCCGAGTCGTCGCTCTCGAAACCTTCCTCACCTTCGCCGGGCGGGTTGCCGCCAGACTGCATGGCTTCCAGATCCACAATGTCACGCAGCAGCATTTCATTGTTACGGATCATCTCATGCCAGGAGATGATGGCGCGGAACGTCAGCGGGCTTTCGCACAGCCCACCAATCATTTCATCGCGGCCAGCCTCAATCCGTTTGGCAATCGCAATTTCGCCTTCGCGGGAGAGCAGCTCAACGGTGCCCATCTCGCGCAGATACATCCGCACAGGATCATCCGTGCGGCCCAGATTCTCGGCGTTGACGTTCCCTGTCGGGGTTTCCGCTTCTTCGGCGTCTTCTTCAGCCGCTTCCTCGCCTTCAGCAGTATTTGCCTTGGCGGTTTCAGCGTCTTCGCCTTCCTCGCTTTCCACCACCTGAATGCCCATTTCGGAGAGCATGGCCATGATATCTTCAATCTGCTCTGAAGACATCTTGTCCTGCGGTAGGACAGCATTCAGTTCATCAAACGTGATGCACCCGTGCTCGCGCCCTTTCGCGATCAGTTTCTTGACCGCGGCAGACTGCGTATCAAGCAGGGTGGTGTCACCATCCTGCTCTGCCTGCGCTACGTTACCTGATGCCGTTTTTGTCGCCATGCCAGACCTGCTCCCTCCCCGCCTGCATTCTGACAGGAATGCAGAACGACCAGCTCACCATACATACTGTTCAGTTTTCCAGGGCGGGCAGGACGTGGGATATCCTGCCTCCGAAGTCAAGGGGAACACTCCCTGAATGTTCCTGCGCCCTAGAGCCCATGCTCTTCCATTTCGCCTCGTTTGAGGCGTGCCAGCGCCTCAAGACGGGGCTGTAATCGTTTCCATTCCGCCGAATCTCCGCCCTTCTGCCAGAAGCGGGCCACTTCCTGCTCAACCTCCTGCTGGAATTGAGAAAAATTCAGCAAACCGTAAAAATGCCACCACTGTGTTCTCACCGCCACAGCCAGAGAAGAGTCCTTTTCCTCAAATGAAAGCGGAAGCGGACCTCCCCTCAACACCTGCTGCACCATCTCTTCTTCCTCCTCCCCCTCAAGGGCCGAAAGAAGAGCCTCGCCTGTCTCCGGCAATGCTCCCTCGGCCGAGAGATCAAGCAGGAGTCCCCGCACCTCGGAGAAGGCATCAGGGAGACTCAGGCGGCATAGAGCATCTTCCACCTCCGGCACAACTTCCGGATAACGGAGGAGCAACGCCAGCAGGATACGCTGCCGTTCCTGCATGGCATCCAGCACCACCGGCTTTCCGTCACCGATACTTGGCCGCGCCGCCGGGGTAAATGCCCCACCTCCACCCTTCCCCTTCCTGCGCCGGAACGTCTCGAAAAAACGGTCCAGCAGAGTCGAACGGTATTCGGACGCCAGAGCCTTGTCCGGTATCAGGCCAGCCGCCTCAACCAATTTGTGGCGCAGAGCCGCCCGCTCTTCCGGCCCCGGGTTGCTGATACCCCCGGCCAAGAGATCAAACAGCACATCCGCCAGAGACGCGGCCGTGGCCAACATTTCCCCCACCACCTGCTGACCCCGGCTACGCACCAGACTGTCCGGGTCTTCACCCTCTGGCAACAGACATACCCGGAGGGTATGATCGGCTTTCAGCAAAGGCAGCGCCACCTCAGCCGCGCGCGCTGCTGCGCGCCGCCCCGCCGCATCCCCATCAAAACACAGGATGGGTGCCCGATCGACCTGCCATAAAACCTCTAACTGTTCGGGGGTCAGGGCGGTTCCCAACGGCGCGACGGCTCCCCTGAATCCGGCCTGATGAAGGCCGATCACGTCCATGTACCCTTCCACCACAATCAGATCAGTGGGAGGTGTGCCTTTGGGATGAGGCGCCCTGACGGCGGCCCGTGCCTTGTCCAGACCAAACAGCAGACGCCGCTTGGAAAACAGAGCTGTTTCCGGCCCATTCAGATATTTGGGCTGACCATCGCCAAGAATACGCCCCCCGAAGGAAACAAGCCGCCCCTTCCTGTCCCGAATGGGAAAGGTCACCCGCCCCCAGAACAGTTCGCCCTTTGGTCGCCCCTCATCATCCAGCCGCATCAGGCCGGCTTCCGCCATCATCTGGGGGGTGATGTTTTTGGCCGCCAGCGCCGCACTCAGGCCCCCACGACCATCACCCGCCCAGCCCAGCCCGAAATCCTCAATGGTCTGGCGTGTCAGGCCGCGCCCCAGCAGATAGTCCAGCCCCACCTTGCCCGCAGGAGCATATAATGCGCTGGACCAGATCGCCTGCGTCTGCGCCAGCACATCTTCCAGAGACTGGCTGCGCGCCACCTCCTCGTGAGAACGGCGGGTATCTTTGGGCACTTCCATCCCGGCCGAGGTCGCAAGCTCCTCAACCGCTTCGGGAAAGTTCTTGCCCTCCATCTGCATGACAAAGGAGATCACATCTCCATGCACGCCACAACCAAAGCAGTGGAAGTGATCATCATACACATAGAACGATGGCGTTTTTTCACCATGGAAGGGGCAGCAGCCCTTCCAGTTCTTGCCGGAGCGAACAAGTTTGACCCGCCGCCCGATAACGGATGTCAGAGGGGTACGCGCACGCAGTTCGTCCAGAAAGCCAGGCTCGATCGCCATATTATGCCAGCCCTCCTGCCTGTTGAGTCACGCTGCGCGCCCCGTATCCCTGCCTGCTCCCGTTAGCTCAGGTGCGCCTTCACCACCGCGTTGGCGCGGCCCATATCCAGCCCTGCACCAAATTTGGCTTTCAGCGCACCCATCACCTTGCCCATGTCTTTCATGGCAGCGGCCCCAGTTGCGGCAATAGCCTCCTTCACGGCAGATTCAAGTGCGGCATCATCCATCTCGGCAGGCAGATAGGAACGGATAACGGCAATTTCACCCTCTTCCTTCTCGGCCAGTTCCGGTCGCCCGGCATCCCGATACATGGTGGCGGATTCGGTGCGGGACTTCACCATGCCGCGCAGGGCGGAAATGGCTTCATCCTCATTCAGGCCTTCCGCCCCTTTGGCGCGGCCGGCAATTTCCACATCCTTCAGCTTGGCGGTGATCATGCGGATAGCCGCCACACGCGCGCTTTCTCCGGCCTTCATTGCCGTTTTCAGATCAGCCATCAGGCGTTCACGTAAAGACATGATCCCTCATACTTCCTTTATCATGCCGCGCACGGTTCCCTAAGGACGCGTGACGGACAGTCATCCTGTGGGAAGAAATTTCCCACTCACCCACCAAACCCAATCCGGTATGTGGGAAATTTCTTCCCACCTCTCTCACGGACTGCTAGAAGGGACGCCACGGGAGGAACAACGTAAGCCATGCCCATGTCAATCGATACCATAATTGCCCGATTAGGCGGCCCCGAAGCAACAGCCCGGCTTACCGGCGTTGGCACGGAGGCCATTCGCAAATGGCGGCAGGCGCAGGCCATCCCCTCCCGTCACTGGCCCGTCATTGCACAGGCCACCGGCCTTTCCCTGGCTGATCTCCAGCCCGCAGACCCCACGCTTCAGGACAAATCCTCCCCTACGGGAGGCAGCACAACAGGATCATCCATGCCCGATGCCCGCCCGGATGGCGCAACAGCCGCCCTTGTTCTTGCAGATGGAACCATTTTGTGGGGCAAGGGCTTTGGCGCCTTCACCCAGCAGCCCAGTATCGGGGAAATCTGCTTCTCCACTGGCATGACGGGTTATCAGGAAACGCTCACAGACCCTTCCTTTGCCGGGCAGATCATTACCTTCACCTTCCCGCATATCGGCAATGTCGGCACCAATGTGGAAGATGACGAGGCCGATCAGGTGGCCGCCCGTGGGCTTGTGGTCAAGGAAGATGTGACCGAACCCGCAAACTGGCGGTCCACAGCCAGCCTTGATGCGTGGCTGAAAAAACGCAACGTGCCCGGCATTGCTGGTGTGGACACACGCTCCCTCACCCTGAAAATCCGTGACAAGGGTGCGCAGAGCGCCGCCCTGTTCTACCCTGAAAACGGCAAGTTCGATCTGGATGCCCTTCAGGCCGCCACCAAGGCGTGGCCGGGGCTGGAAGGCATGGATCTGGCAAAGGAAGTCACCTGCAAAGCCCCCTACACCTGGGACAAAAGCGTGTGGGATTGGCCCGCAGGCACCCGCGCGGTATCCGGCAAGCGCCGCAAGGTTGTAGCCGTTGATTACGGTGCCAAGCGCAACATCCTGCGCTGCCTTGTCGCCGCCGGATGTGACGTAACGGTCGTGCCAGCCACCACCACGGCGAAAGAAATTCTGGACCTGAAACCTGAAGGCGTTTTCCTCTCCAATGGTCCGGGTGATCCGGCAGCCACCGCCAGCTACGCCGTGCCTGCCATCAAGGATGTGCTTGACGCTGGCATCCCGCTGTTTGGCATCTGCCTTGGTCACCAGCTTCTGGCGCAGGCGCTCGGCGGCAAGACCTACAAGCTGGCCCGTGGCCACCGTGGGGCAAACCAGCCGGTGAAAGATCTCTCGACCGGCCGCGTGGAAATTACCAGCCAGAACCATGGTTTTGCCGTGGATGCGGACAGCCTGCCCGCCGATGCGCACGTCACGCATGTCAGCCTGTTCGATGGCTCCAACGAAGGTCTGGCCTCGGACCGTTATGCCGCCTTCTCCGTGCAGTATCACCCGGAAGCCAGCCCCGGCCCGTCTGACAGCTATTACCTGTTTGAACGCTTTGTGGCGCTGATTGATGCTCATGCCAGCAAGAACTGATCTGCCCCGGCCCGCCGTGCGCCTCAGCACGGCAACGCCCCGCATCCATCCTTCTTTTTCCCGCTTTTTCAGCCCCCTGCGGGCTGCCTGTCAGGACTGAACGCATCATGCCCAAACGGACAGATATTCGCTCCATCCTCATTATTGGCGCTGGTCCCATCGTGATCGGGCAGGCCTGCGAGTTCGACTATTCCGGCGCACAGGCCTGCAAGGCCCTGCGGGAAGAAGGCTACCGGGTTATTCTGGTCAACTCCAACCCCGCCACCATCATGACCGACCCCGGTCTTGCGGACGCCACCTATGTGGAGCCCATCACCCCAGAGTGTGTTGAACGCATCATCCTGAAGGAAAAGCCGGATGCCGTGCTGCCCACCATGGGTGGCCAGACCGCGCTGAACACCGCCATGGCGCTGGATGCCTCCGGCTTCCTGAAAAAACATGGCGTGGAACTGATTGGCGCTGATGCGGAAGTAATCGACCGTGCGGAAGACCGTCAGAAATTCCGTGAAGCCATGGATGCCATTGGCATTGAAAGCCCGCGCAGCTTCATTGCCCACACCATGGATGAAGCACGGGAAGCACTAAAAAACATCGGCTTCCCCACCATTATCCGCCCCTCCTTCACCATGGGCGGTTCTGGTGGCGGCATTGCTTACAACCGTGAGGAATTCGAGCAGATTGTGGCCTCCGGTCTGGATGCCTCTCCCACCACGGAAGTGCTGATTGAAGAATCCCTTCTGGGCTGGAAAGAATATGAAATGGAAGTTGTGCGCGATAAGGCGGACAACTGCATTATCATCTGCTCCATTGAAAACATTGACCCCATGGGCATCCATACGGGTGACTCCATCACCGTAGCTCCCGCACTGACGCTGACCGACAAGGAATATCAGCGCATGCGTGATGCGTCCCTTGCGTGCCTGCGCGCCATTGGCGTGGAAACCGGGGGGTCGAACGTGCAGTTCGGCGTGAACCCGGCAGATGGCCGCATGGTGGTAATTGAAATGAACCCCCGTGTGTCCCGCTCCTCCGCACTGGCCTCCAAGGCCACCGGGTTCCCGATCGCCAAGATCGCCGCCAAGCTGGCTGTGGGCTACACGCTGGACGAACTGAAGAACGACATCACCACAACCACCCCGGCCTCCTTCGAGCCGACCATTGACTACGTTGTGGTGAAGATCCCCCGCTTCACGTTTGAAAAATTCCCCGGTGCACCTGCCCTGCTCTCCACCTCCATGAAATCCGTGGGGGAAGCCATGGCCATTGGCCGCTCCTTCCCGGAAGCCTTGCAGAAGGGCCTGCGGTCCATGGAAACCGGCCTGCATGGGCTGGACCCTGTGGACGTACCCGGCGATGGCGGCGTGGATGCCTTCCGCGCTGCTCTTTCCCAGCCACGCCCGGAACGCATCCTTATGGCGGCTCAGGCGCTGCGTGCTGGCCTGTCCGTTGAAGAGATCAATGAAGCCTGCCGCTTTGAACCGTGGTTCCTGCGTCAGCTTGAAACGATCGTTCATGCAGAACGGCAGGTAGAAAATCATGGTCTGCCGCGTGACGCCCAGAGCCTGCGCCGCCTGAAAGCGCTTGGCTTTTCGGATGTGCAGCTTGCCCGCCTCTCCGGTGTGCAGGCAGACGAAGTGGCCGAACTCCGCACGGAAACAGGCGTAACCCCCGTTTACAAACGCATTGATACCTGCGCGGGCGAGTTCGCTTCCAGCACGCCATATATGTATTCCACCTATGAAGGGCATGTTTGCGCCGCCGGTGTGCGAGTCCGACCCGACTGACCGTGAAAAGATTATCATTCTGGGCGGTGGCCCCAACCGCATCGGGCAAGGGATCGAATTCGATTATTGCTGTGTGCATGCAGCCTATGCGCTGCGTGAAGCCGGGTTTGAGACCATTATGGTCAACTGCAACCCGGAAACCGTCTCCACCGATTATGATACGTCTGACCGCCTGTATTTCGAGCCCCTGACGGCGGAAGATGTGATCGCCCTCATCCGGTGTGAACAGCAGAAAGGCAAAATCAAAGGCTGCATTGTGCAGTATGGCGGCCAGACTCCGCTCAAACTGTCTCATGCGCTTGAAAAGGCTGGCATTCCGCTGCTGGGCACCCCGGCAGACGCCATTGACCGTGCGGAAGACCGCGAACGCTTCCAGACCATGCTGCACACGCTTGGCCTGCGCCAGCCCGCCAACGGCATTGCCCGATCCCCGCAGGAAGCGGAAGATGTGGCGGAACGGATTGGCTACCCCGTGGTTGTTCGCCCGTCCTACGTGCTGGGCGGCCGCGCCATGGAAATCGTGTATGACCGCGCCTCCTTGCAACGCTACATGCGTGTGGCCCTGCAACTGGCCGGGCACGAAATTGCCTCCGGTCCCGTGCTGATTGACCGCTACCTGAACGAGGCCATTGAAGCCGATGTGGACTGCATTTCCGATGGCGAGGAAGTGTATGTGGCCGGTGTTATGGAGCACATTGAGGAAGCGGGCATCCATTCGGGTGACAGCGCCTGCGCCCTGCCGCCCTACACGCTCTCCCCCGCCATTGTGACGGAACTGAAGACTCAGACCGAAGCCATGGCGCGCGAGTTGGGCATTGTGGGCCTGATGAACGTGCAATACGCCATCAAGGATCAGGAAATCTTCGTGCTGGAGGTCAATCCTCGTGCTTCCCGCACGGTCCCGTTTGTGGCCAAGGCCACTGGCGTTCCGGTCGCCAAAATTGGCGCCCGCGTGATGGCCGGTGAAAAGCTGACCGCCTTCAATCTGGATGATCGCGCCGTCACGCCGCACGTGGCAGTGAAGGAAGCTGTCTTCCCCTTCAACCGCTTTGCGGAAGTGGACACCATCCTTGGCCCGGAAATGCGCTCCACGGGTGAAGTGATGGGGCTTGATACGTCCTTTGAACGGGCCTTTGCCAAATCCCAGCTTGGGGCTGGCGTGCGCCTGCCGACTGAAGGCACGGTGTTCCTCTCCGTGCGGGAAAGCGACAAGCCACACCTGCCTGCGCTGGGCCGCCAGCTTGCCAAGATGGGCCTGAAAATTCTGGCCACACGCGGCACAGCCAAAAAGCTGCGGGATGCCGGGATAGAGGTTTCCGTGGTGAACAAGGTGCTGGAAGGCCGCCCGCATTGTGTGGACGCCATTCGATCCGGTGAGGTGCAGATGGTCATCAACACGGCACAGGGCGCACAGTCCGTTGCGGACAGTTTTGACATCCGCCGTTCAGCACTGGTGTTGGGCATTCCGCACTACACAACCATGGCCGGAGCCCGCGCTGCAATCCATGCGATTGCGGCAATGCGGGAAGGACCGCTTGATGTTGCGCCGCTTCAGTCATACTTTAGCGGAACATTCTGATCAGAACGGGCAGGCGTTACAGCCTGCCCGGCTGTTCCGGACGGGTGGCTGCCCGCTTTTTTAGCGGCGCGGTGCGTGCCCGCTTATCTGTGTCACTTTAATGCCAGCCAGTGTGCTGGCAAAATCACTTTGGGGATACGCCTTGCAGAAAACTCCAATGACGGGCAAAGGCTTGAAGCGTCTTGAAGACGAACTCCGCAGGCTCAAGTCCGAGGAACGTCCGGCCATTATCCGCGCCATTGCGGAAGCCCGAAGCCATGGGGATCTGTCCGAAAACGCGGAATATCATGCAGCCCGTGAACGGCAGTCTTTTACCGAAGGCCGTATCATTGAGCTGGAAGAAATTGTCTCCACCGCCGAGGTGATCGACCCCACCAGCCTTTCTGGCGATCAGGTGAAGTTTGGCGCAACCGTAACCGTGGTTGATGAAGACACGGACAAGGAAGCCACTTACCAGATTGTTGGCGTGTATGAAGCCGACATCAAACAGAACCTGCTGTCCATTTCCTCCCCGCTGGCCAAGGCTCTGATCGGCAAGCATGAAGGAGACAGCATTTCCGTGCCTGCTCCGGGCGGTGACCGGACGTATGAAATCCTTTCCGTGAAATTCATCTGACATGATCTCGTTTGAGGACGTCACCGCAGCGGCGGGGCGAATCAAGGGCAATGTTCTCCGCACACCCACGATTTCCTCTCACGCGCTGTCCAAGGCCACGGGCGCGGACATTACCCTGAAGCTTGAAAACCTTCAGGCCGTTGGCTCCTTCAAGGAACGGGGGGCCGCCAACAAACTGGCCCTGCTGACACCTGAAGAACGCCAGCGCGGGGTGATTGCCGTTTCGGCCGGCAACCATGCGCAGGGCGTGGCACGTCATGCCAGCCTGCTGGGTATTGATGCCGTAATCGTCATGCCCAAATTCACGCCCGCCGGTAAGGTGGTGCGTACCCGCAACTGGGGCGCCCGCGTGGTTCTGGAAGGCGAAAGCTTTGCAGAAGCCCTGCTGTTCGCACAGGATCTTCAGGCACGGGAAGGCCGCACCTTCATCCATCCGTATGATGATCCTGCCATTATGGCGGGCCAGGGCACATGCGCGCTGGAACTGCTGGAAGATGCCGGTCCGTTGGATATGCTGGTCGCCCCCATTGGCGGCGGTGGTCTGCTCAGCGGGTGTGCTGTCGCCACGCGCGCCATGCGCCCCGACATGGAACTGATTGGCGTGGAAGTGGAAGGGTATGATTCCCTCTCAGCCTTCCCCGGCCCTGCGACCCATCCCAATGGCGGCTCGACCATTGCAGAAGGCATTGCGGTTCTGCAGATTGGCAAAGCACCGGATGAAGTCATCCGCAAGCTGGTCTCCAAAGTTCTGGTCGTGCCCGAATGTGCGGTAGAGACCGCCATCACTCTGCTGGCAGAAGGGGCTAAGCAGATCAGTGAAGGTGCTGGTGCTGCGGCACTGGCGGCGGTGCTGACTTACCCGGACGTGTTCCGGGGTAAAAAGGTGGCGCTGCCTATTTCTGGCGGCAACATTGATAGCCGTATTCTGGCCAACACCCTTCTGCGCGCCATGCTGCGCGATGGGCGCATTCTCCGCCTGATCATGGAAATTCCAGACCGCCCTGGCGTTCTGGCCGATATTTCCAAGACCATTGGGGAAGCAGGCGGCAACATAATAGAAGTGTCTCACCAGCGCCTGTTTGCGGCTCCCTCCGTTCAGGCAGCAGAACTGGAAGTCATGATTGAAGCGCGCGACCCCGAACACGCCGCGCTGATTACCAAAGCGCTCGGCCACTCCTATATTGTGCGCCGCGCCTAAAACACTTTTCGACGGGTGAGGCACACTGCCTCCCCGTCTTTTTTCTCAACACACCCTTCTTTCGTCCTTCTCACTCTCCGCATAAGGCGCGTCCCCATTAAAATGCGGCACGCTGCTGTTGAGAGTGTTTTCCTGACATAGGTTGTCCTGACGAAAAGAACTTCGTTCCGAGCAGAATTTTTCGCCGGAAACCTTCCACGGCACTCTGAACCGGTATTGTCAGGCCCTCTTCCGGCCCGAAACAGCGCTTGCGTCAGTTTGTCCTGAAAATCCACCTCAAGAAGCCCCATGCGCTTTCCAGGAAGAAAACGCCTGTCCCCTTTGTGAAAAAAGGCATTTGGTGGCATGATCTTTCCAACAAAAACATAAGAAGGCATGCCCCCATGAGCACCTCCGCGCCGCAGCAGCACAAACGTCCCGTCATGCTGGTTATTCTTGATGGGTTCGGCTGGAGAGAAGACTCCTCAGATAACGCCGTCCAGCTTGCCAACACGCCCGTTTTTGATGCGCTTTGGGCCAATGCGCCGCGCAGCTTTCTGCGCACCTGCGGCGAGGATGTGGGCCTGCCGGAAGGCCAGATGGGTAATTCGGAAGTCGGGCATCTGAATATCGGGGCCGGTCGCGTGGTCATGCAGGAACTGCCCCGGATCTTTACCGCCCTGCGGGACGGGTCTGTTGCCCGTAGCCCTGTGATGCAGGCTTTTCTTGCTACGCTGAAAAAAACCGGAGGCACCTGCCATCTGATGGGCCTTGTCTCCCCGGGTGGGGTCCATGCGCATCAGGATCATGCGGTTTCACTTGCCCGTATTGTGGCGGAAGCGGGCATTCCCGTCGCGTTTCATGTCTTTACAGACGGGCGAGACACACCACCGCAATCCGCTCAGGGATATCTGGAAAAATTGCAGGCTGAGCTACCCGCTGGTGTCACCCTCGCAACTGTCAGCGGCCGGTATTACGCCATGGACCGCGACAAGCGTTGGGAGCGGGTTGAAAAAGCCTACAACGCCATTGTCACTGCCGAAGGGCCGAAAGCCGCAACCGCGCAGGATGTGATTGCAGACGCCTACAAGGCCAATACCACGGATGAATTCATTCTCCCCACGGTGCTTGAAGGCTACACCGGCATGCAGGATGGAGATGCTATTCTGTCCTTCAATTTCCGTGCAGACCGTATCCGACAACTTCTTGATGCGCTGGTGGAGCCCGATTTTGACGGTTTTGCACGCCATAAGGTGGTTTCCTTCGCGGCCGTACTGGGTATGACCCATTACAGCGATACGTTGGTGGAACGTATTTCCATCCTGTTCCCGCCGGAAGCACTCACCAATATTCTGGGTGAAGTTGTCTCCCGCGCGGGCCGGAAACAGTTGCGCATGGCGGAGACCGAAAAATACCCGCATGTCACCTATTTTCTGAATGGCGGTCGGGAAACGCTGTTTGAGGGAGAAGACCGTATCATGGTCCCTTCCCCCAAAGTCGCCACCTATGATCTCCAGCCGGAAATGTCCGCGCCGGAACTGACGGATAAAGCCGTGCATGCCATTGAAAGCGGCACGTATGATCTGATTGTGCTGAACTTCGCCAATCCGGACATGGTGGGACATACGGGGGTTCTGAAAGCAGCCATCAAAGCGGTTGAGACGGTTGATACGGGCGTAGGCCGTATTCTGGAGGCTTTGAAAAAGCAGAATGGTGCATTGCTGGTTACAGCGGATCATGGCAACTGCGAAACCATGAGAGACCCGGATACCGGGGTGCCTCACACGGCCCACACACTTAATGTTGTTCCGCTGGTGGCCTTCAATGTGGGCGACCGAAAACTGAAAGACGGCAGGCTGGCAGATCTGGCCCCAACCCTGCTGGATATGATGGGCCTGCCCAAACCGGATGACATGACCGGCGTATCCCTGTTAACCGACTGAATGCTCTTTACGCTGCCACCCTCTCCCCCCTCTGCCCAGCGCCGCCTTCTGGCGGGGGGAGTGTGTGGCCTTGCCGCCGTGCTTCTGACTGTAGGGGCTGGAATATCCCCCGGCACGGCGCTAGCTGCTTCGCAAAAAACCAGAGTAGCCAAAAGCAGCCATAGCGCTGGGCATGCAAGCAACCAGTCCTCTGCCAGCCACCGTCACGCCACATCCTCACGCAGCCACACCAGAAGCTCCAAAGCCTCCGGCAGCAGTAGTCCAACGACAAAAGCGGAACAGCAGGCCGAGCAATCTGTGCAGCAGGCGCGGCAGGCGCTGCAAACCACGCAGGCCCAACGGGATGCCATAAACCGGCAAAAAGCGGCACAAGCTGCGGCAGTGGAAGCGTCCCGCGCACGGAATGCGGCGGCTCAGGCGCTGGCCGTTCAAAGTGCCGCCAAAGCCACCGCGCTTTCCGCCGCGACCGTTAGCGCCACCACGCAGTTGCAAACCACGGAACAGCAGATTGCTGATCTCGATTCCCGCATTGCGGATATCCGGAAAGAGCAGACCAGCCTGCATGCCGCGTTGGAGGAAGATGCAAAAGCGCTCTCCCCCGTTCTGCCATTGGCCGAACGCCTGTCCCTTTACCCCTCAGATACCCTTCTGGCTGCCCCCGTACCACAGGGGGAAGCTGTAACAGGGTTTTTGGTTCTGCGTGGCCTCTCACGCGAGTTGGAGCATCAGGCCGAGGATATGCGGGCCAGACAGGAAAAGCTGACAGCCCTTGATACCGAACTCTCAACCCACCTTACCCAGCTTGCCACCCTGCAACAGACCCAGACCCGGCAGCGTGACACGGTAAAGCAGCAGGCCCTCAAAGCGCGTGATGCCCAGCGGCAGGCCAACGCCGCCGCCCGCGCAGCCTCTCAACGGTTGGAAGACGCCACAAAAAAGGCCTCCACCCTTCAGGATGCCGTCTCCCGTCTGGATGCGCTGCAAGCCAATGCGGAAGCCGCCCTGCAAAAGGAAATTGCCGCAGCCGAGCGCGCCCATCAGGCAGCGAAAGATGAGGCCGCCCGCCGCCGCGCGCAGGAGCAGGCCGATGCAGCACGCCGGAAGATGCAGGCTATTCAGACATCAGCAGGTCCGGGCCTGAGTGAGCGTGCGCCAACGGGTGGCGGCACGCGCCCCGTGGCGGGCGCACTGGTAACAACATGGGGTTCCGCCACCGAATCTGGTCCGGCAACGGGTGTGACCTACCGCACCCCGCCGGGTGCCAGCGTACGCACCCCCTGTTCGGGGCGCGTTGATTTTGCTGGCCCGTTCCGAACCTATGGCCAGATGATCATCCTCAACTGCGGGCAGCATTACCGTTTTGTCATGGCCGGACTGGGTGGGCTGGATGTTGAAACCGGGCAAAGCCTCACAAAAGGCGCACCCGTAGGGCATATGGGGGGCTCCGGCACCCTGTTTATTCAGCTTCGCCATGGTCAGAAGGCTGTCAACCCTGCGCCATTCCTGTAAGGAAAAGCGGACAGGCAGTTTTCCTGAGCGGCAGAAGCCGCTACTCTCCGTTGCCGCAGGGTGGTGGCAAGAGGCAGGCACTGCTCCGGTTTGGCCGCACGATGTGCAATACAACAGTACAGGATACGACCGCACGGGCCACGCCCGGCGACAGGAGACGAGATCGCATGAAGTTCCGCACAGGTCTGATGCTCGGCGCTACCTTTCTGGCAGGCCTTGCCGTGGCCTCCCACTCAGGAGTGCTTTCTGGCGCAGGCATGCTCGCCTCCCCCGCGCTGGCTGAGAAAGCGCCCGATGCCTCCCCTACCGCCAACCATGCGGAAACCTACCGGCTGCTGACCCTGTTTGGCACCGTGCTTGATCTTGTCCGTGCAGATTATGTTGAACCTGTTTCTGACAAGGATCTGATCACCAACGCCCTGAACGGCATGCTCACCGGGCTGGACCCCCATAGTTCGTACATGACTGAAAAGCAGTACGAAGACATGATGGTGCAGATGAAAGGCGAGTTCGGCGGGCTTGGGCTGGAGCTTCAGCAGCAGGACGGCCATATCCGCGTTGTCTCGCCTGTGGATGGCACGCCGGGCTTCCGCGCTGGCATCAAGCCGGGTGATTATATCATCGCCGTGGATGGCCACCCCGTTGATGGCACGCCGCTGGATGAAGCCGTGAAGAAAATGCGCGGCAAACCCAACACCAAAATCACCCTGACGCTGGTGCGTGAAAAAACACCCAAGCCCATCGTCCTGACCCTGACGCGTGAGATCATTCATATCGAAGTGATCAAATCCGCGCTGTATGATCGCATCGGCTATATCCGCATTGCCCAGTTCAATGAGGAAACGGAAAAAGGGCTGCTCAAAGCCTACAACCAGTTGAAGCAGCAGGCAGGCGGCAAGCTGGCCGGGCTGGTGCTTGATCTACGGAATGACCCCGGCGGCCTGCTGAATCAGGCCATTGATGTGTCTTCCAGCTTCATCCGGTCTGGCGAGATTGTCTCCACCCGCGCCCGCCACCCCAAGGACAGCCAGCGCTGGGATGCCCATGGTACAGATATTACCGATGGTCTGCCTGTTGTGGTGCTGATCAACGGTGGGTCAGCCTCGGCATCTGAAATTGTCTCCGGCGCATTGCAGGACCATCATCGTGCCGTGCTGGTGGGTACAAAATCCTTCGGCAAGGGGTCCGTGCAGTCCATCATGCCCATTCCGGGCAACGGTGCCATCCGCCTGACCACGGCGCGCTACTATACGCCTTCCGGTCGCTCCATTCAGGCGCTGGGCATTACGCCCGATATTGCCGTTCGGGAAACGCGCGAAGACCCCGGCTTCAGCCTGCATGAAGCAGATCTTGAACATATTCTGAAAAATCAGGGCGGCAACCAGACCAAAGCCGTGCCCCGTACGGATCTGCCGGCCATTGCCAAGGATATTCCGGCTGAGCCTCCGGCCAACTGGCCTGAATTTGACTACACAAAACCCAAAACGGATTTCCAGCTTCAGCAGGGATTGCGGGTTGTGCGCTCCATGGCCGGATTGCCTGCGCCTGATCCGGCAGCCGCCCTGCCGCCTGCAAAAGTGGTGACCAAGGACGAAGCCCCGCACCATTAATCCGTGACAGGAACAGCCATCATGCACAGCACGTCCCTGTGGCAGCAGATGCCACCTTCTGGCCGGGCCTTTGTTCGCTTCTGGGGAGGCACCGCCGCCGCAGTTGGCGTGCTTGCAATCACCTTGCAAATCATGGGGCCGCCGCGTCCGGAAATTGGCGGTCAGGACATTGATCTACCCTCAGCAGACTCTGCGCAGCCGCAGGCGGCCAAAATCGATATTCCCGGCCTGCAGGCGGACCTGCTTGAAAACCATAGCGGCCCGAATGGCTACGCACTGCCCAAGCGCGGCCAGCATGGGCGTATGGCGCGCCAGGTATATGCCGCCCCTGTGGTAGATGTGCCCGCAGGCTCCGCCCAGGTGGCGCTGCTGATTGACGGCGTAGGAGATTCTGAGGCATTGACGCAGGAAGCCATGACCTCCCTGCCCGGTCCGGTTTCTCTGGCCATTTCTCCCTATGTCTCTGATGCGGATGACATTATCCAGCAGGCGCGTGCCCACAAGCATGAAACCTTGTTGTCCCTGCCGGTTCAGGACGATAAGGCCGCAGGCGGAGCAGACGCCAAGGCTGCGAACAATGCTGGCCCAAGAGCCTTGGGGGCTGGGCTTTCCGCATCTAAAAATATGGAAAACTATAGCTGGGCGCTTTCAAGCCTTGCGGGCTATGCAGGTGTAACCAACGCCTTTTCCGGCCAGAATGGCGGCGCGTTTCCTCACTCTCCTGCTTTCACGCCTATTCTGACTGATATTGATAAGCGCGGCCTTCTCTACCTGAACGCAACGCCGGGAACAGCCGCGCAGGGGCCGGGTGCCATTGGCACAGCGGATGTCAGCATCAATACCGATACAGATATCGTCAATATTGATATCCAGTTGCTGAAACTTCAGCAGGCGGCGCGCCGGAATGGCCGCGCCATTGGGGTGATGGGGCCTTTGCGCCCTGTGGCTCTGGCCTGCCTGCGTGCGTGGATTCCGCACCTGAAAGATGTGGGCATTACCCTGGTGCCCGTCAGCATGCTTGTTGCGCCCCAACCGGCTGCGGCACCCTCCTCTACCACGCCAGCACCCTCTACGGGGCCGGCTCAGGCCGATGGTGGCATGCATGTTCACCTGTCCGCGCCCAACTGGAACCAGCAGAACTCCCAGCAGCCCCGATTCTGAGCCATGACAGTCCTTTCTCCTGATGCCCTGCCCTACCGTCCAAATGTAGGAGCCCTTATTTTCCGTGCAGACGGCAAAGTCTTTATCGCCCGCCGCACGGATATGCCCGGCGTGGGTGGTCCCCTTTCAGAAGGCGTATGGCAGTGCCCTCAAGGCGGCATAGACGAAGGCGAAACACCTGAAGCTGCCGTGCTGCGTGAAGTGCAGGAAGAAATTGGCACGGACAAACTGCACATTCTGAAAGAGCATCCAGAATGGATTGCCTATGATCTGCCCGAAAATCTGATTGGCAAGGCGCTGGGTGGCAAGTATCGCGGGCAAACACAGAAATGGTTTGCGCTTGCCTTCACCGGCACAGATCAGGACATCAATCTGAACCTGCAAAACCCGCCGGAATTTGATGCCTTCCAGTGGGTGGACCTCGCATCCCTGCCCCAACGGAACGTGGGCTTCAAAAAGCCTATTTATGAAAAACTGATGCGCGACTTCGAGCCTTTCGCCCACGCAAACTAAGACACACCACACCAGCCCTTCCATCGGCTTTAAGACCTTTTGAAAGGCCAGCCGTATGAAGCTGGCGAGAAAGCGTAAAGGCCAAAAAAGCGGCCAGAGGCGCCTGATGGCGGTTTATCGTGAGGTAAATGCCCTCCTTCGACCACCAAGTCGTCCTGCCAGACCGGCCGTTCAAACAGCCTCTCATAATCTCATGCTCAAAAGCAGCGGTACCGCGCTGCAATGAGATAGCCATACGCCCTGCACTCTGGCTGGCCGACATAAAGATCGACCTCATACCGCTGCTGCCACTTCCACCCATGAACATATAAAAAACCCGCCAGACTGATCTGACGGGTTTTTCAAAGCATCACTTAGTGCGCGGCTCCGGGTTTACCTCCGCCCCTGATCGGGGTGAACAGGAAGCAGAAAGGAATGCACAAGAACGCGCCAATCCCTAGAATCATGAACACTTCATTGTAGGTCAGCATAGCGACCTGCCGGGTAAATTCCAGATACTGCACATGCTGGGCAATGCCTTCTGCCGCATGCTCGGTTGCACCACGCGCCTGCGCCACGGTTTTGGCCTGATCAAAGTAATCATTATAAGGCTGATGATACGGGGTCATCCAATGCACCATATGCGCCTGATGCGCCTGTTTCCGCTCCATCAGCAAGGCTGTGGCGCCCGAAATAGCCAGAGACCCCAACACGTTTCGGGACATACTGAAAAGAGCCGATGCATCCGCATTCAGGCGTTCCGGAATGGTCGAATACGCAATAGTTGAAAGCGGCACGAACAGAAAAGCCAGGCAGGCCGTCTGGCTCATGCGGAACAGCACAAGATGCTTGAAGTCCAGCAAGGGCACCAGATTGGCGGAACTGAACAGCGCCAGCCCCATCAAGCCAAACCCCAGGGCAATCACACTACGCACGCTCATCAGCGTCATGAGCTTGCCTACAATGGGAATCAGAATGATCACCGCAATACCACCGGGCGAGAGAATCAGGCCGGAGAGCGTGGCTGTGTACCCCATCACCTGCTGAGCAAACTGCGGAACAATAATGGCGGAGGCATAAAGCAATGCCCCCATGGCCCCCATCAACGCCGTGCCGACTGCAAAATTGCGATCCTTGAACACACGCAGATCAACCGCGGGACGATCCGTATGCAAAAGCCACAACACCGCGCCTACTAGCCCGATAACCGCCAGAACGCCCATGACACGAATGAAATTGGAGCCAAACCAGTCAGCATCCTCACCACGGTCCACCATCACTTCAAGGCAACTGAAGCCCAGCGTAATCAGACCAATACCGATAATATCAATCGGCGCATTGCGTTTTTGTGCCCAGGGCGGATCTTCTACAACGGCGGCAACCCCAACTGTTGTCAGAAACCCGAAGGGCACGTTGATAAAGAAAATCCAGCGCCAGGAGAAATTATCCGTAATCCAGCCACCCAACGTCGGGCCGATAACCGGCCCCACCACGGCGGCAATGGCGGTCAGGCCAAACGCAGCCGCCCGTTTTTCAGGCGGAAAACTGTCCAGAATGATGGACTGCTGATTGGGCTGAAGGCCGCCCCCAAAAAAGCCCTGCATCATACGGAACAGGATCAGTTCAACCAGACTGGTCGCCATGCCGCATAAAAAGGAAGAGACCGTGAACATCACGATACAGATCATAAAGTAGCGTTTGCGGCCAAAGACTTTCCCCAACCATCCGGAAATGGTGAGCACAATGCCGTTGGCAACAAGATAGGCTGTCAGTGTCCAGGTTGCATCGTCATACGTGCTGGACAGGCTACCCGCGATATGCGGCAGCGAGACGTTGACGATGGTCGTATCCAGAATTTCCATGAACGCCGCCATTGTCACCACAAAAGCGACTGTCCATGGATTATGGCGGGGCTTCCACCCCGCGGCTGCGGCGTCGGCCTGCCCGCTCATTGCGCGGCGGGCTCATGCTCTGGTGTGCGTGCGTCTGTGTTGTTCTGCGGCACACCGTCCGGCTGTCCGGCCGTGTCCACATGCACAACAGGCACAACGGAAAGCCCCAGAGCAAGCTGATGGTTAGGGTCCAGCCCTTCATCAATCACAATCTTCACCGGCACGCGCTGCACAATTTTCACGTAGTTACCCGTCGCGTTTTCAGGCGGGAAGGCGCTGAACGTGGCACCAGTTCCCTTTTGCAGGGAATCAATATGGCCATGCAGCTTGATGGAGGAATAGGCATCCACCTTGATATCAACCTTCTGGCCGGGCCGCATGCGGGTAATCTGCGTTTCCTTGTAGTTGGCCACCACCCACACTTCCGGCTCCACAATGGAGAAAATATGCTGGCCAGCAGCCACGTAATTGCCCTGCTCCACATTACGCTGGGAGATCCAGCCATCATGCGGCGCGCGAATTTCCGTCCATTCAAGGTTCAGGTCAGCGCTGTCCAGTTCGGCCTGAGCGTAGCGCACCTGCCCTTCCTGCTGGCTGACCTGAATTTTGGTGTTTTCAATGTTTGGCAGAACCGGCATGGCGGTCTGCACCGCACCCTGCGCTTCCATAACCTGCGCCTTGGCCGCATCCAGCGCAGCGCGGGCGTAATCAATATCCTGCTGGGACGTAGCTGCCCGTTCAACGGAGCGCTGACGCTTGTAATCAGCTTCCGCCTTGAACACCTGAGCCTTGGCTGCGGCAAGGTTCCCCTGTGCCTGGGTTAGCCTACCGGGAAATTCCAGAGCAGCAACCTGATGCAGCATGTCCGCACCTTGTCTGGCAGCCTGCGCCCGGATGAGGGAGGCGGCAGCCTTGTCCCGTGCGGCTTTCCAGTCACGCGGGTCAATACGGGCCAGCAACTGCCCTTTGCGAACAAACTGGTTATCGTTCACCAGCAGTTCGGTCACGTAGCCGGCTACATGGGGCGCCACGGAAATGGAGCGGCCTGCGGTAAAGGCATCATCGGTTTCCACCTCATTACGGGTCAGAAACCAGTACACACCCGCGGCAATCGCCAACACCACAATTACGATTGTCAGAATAATCTTGCCGCGCGCGCTTTTCTTTTTCTCGGATGGCTTGGCGCCGGTTTCAGATGCGGCTTCAGCCTGTTCGTTATGGTCGTCGGCCATCCTGTTCCCTGTCCATCAAACGCATACTCATTCAGCAGCCACTTCACCCGCAGGGGTATCGGCTGACCGATCGGTTCGGTCAGTATGTGACACGATCATGAGACAGCATCAAGCGGACTTCATGCCGTGGGCATACGTTTGAGCAAAAAACCGAGGACCACGGTGGAAAAGAAAAAGAGACTTAAGGCCGCCCGGTAAGGCTGGCCACCGCCTAGCCGCCAGCTCTCAAAGCCTCTTTAAAACTGCTTTTATACTTTCCAGAAGGCTGATGACGCGGCCTCAGCGCTCAAGCCCCTGGGTCCGCACCAGCCGCGCATACAACCCATCCTGCTCAATCAGCTCATCATGCGTACCGCACTCCACGGCCCGCCCTTCCTTCATGACGATCACAAGATCAGCAGACCGCACGGTAGAGAGGCGATGCGCCACAATAATGGTTGTGCGGGCCTGCCGCATCCGGGCCAGCGCATCCTGCACCGCAGCTTCATTCTCACTGTCCAGAGCACTTGTGGCTTCAT